>CAUYRT010107873.1:0-15195 GCA_963574885.1 Lepilemur ruficaudatus
AATACTATGGAATCTGCCTGAAATTTCACCCAAGAGAAGGGAAAAACAATTCAGCAGAATGGGTTTAAAGAGATAGGAATGGAGGAGTTTGAGGTTGCTGTGAGCTAGGCTGACGCCACGGCACTCTAGCCCAGGCAAAAGTGTGGGACTCTGTCTAAAAAAAAAAAAAAAAAAAAAGATTAATGGAAGATGAATGAAATTCATCAAATTCTGAAATTAAAATGAGTTTCGAAGATTGGTTCTCTTTAATCTAAAAAGTGTTAATCATCTTATTTTAGCATCTAAAAGTCTACTCTAAAACAATACGGAAACTTCATCTAAGTATAACAAAACATATTTTGGGTCATCAAAGTTATTCTACCAGCTTACATTTCTGTGAAGCAAGACTTGTAAATTCTTTCATGTAGATCTCTTCCTGTAAACATATTCCATTCAAGATAGTAAAAATAAAAAAAATAAAACACCAAGAAATAATCCAGCCCAGTGTTCAGGTTTTAAGGCAAAGCTAATCAGAATTACAATCAAGTTACTGTAAATCACTGTTTTCTGTCATATTAAGTTACAAGGCCAGCATCAGATGGTAGAGAAATATGCTGTTCTAAATGAAGCTTAATCAGGGTACCAGCAATGACAAGGATAAGCAGAAGAACGTTTCCAGAGAAAGACACACATATGAGTGAGGAAATACAGCCATAATAAATACTGATAGAAGAAAACACCTCAGTGAAATCCACTTGACCCTTTTACTTAAATAAAACCCTCAACATGAGGGGGAAATAAAACTGAATACATTTTGAGTATCTGATCATTGCCTTCTTAAGTTCACAAATCTCTGAAAAGAGACAGAAAATTTTGCCTTCATAATTAGTCTCTTTCCTTTCAACATTCCCTAAGACGGACTCAAAAGCTACTATTTATAATTATATTATAGTGAGGGTAGCAAAACAACTACATTGCAGATAGATTTAAAGTAAAATAACCAGCTAGAAATAAGGCCCTTTGGGACTAGGTCAAGCAGAGATATCACTTACACTAGGTTAGGTATTTAACATACAGAAGTCTATGTACTGACAGCCAAATTTCTGCTAGTTGATTAATAGTTAATTATTAAACATAAGTATAGGTAAGTATATGTATATATATAAAACAGCACTGTATAAAGTATGTCTATGTCAACATTTTATTATTTTCACGGGAAAATAGCTTTAAGATGGCATAAGGCATGGAAGGAAGATGTTCATAGCACACCGCATAGTACGCAAAGAAAATCCTTACTCTCAAGAAATCTAACCCACAAATTCACAGATCAAGCCCTATAATTCTTAGTGCATATATATATATGATTGCTAAGTAAGCAAAATAAATATAGAATACTATATTATAAACAGATTAAGCAATTAAGCAAATTAGAATTATAAGAAATATCTAAAACAAATAGAAAACTAAATCAGACAGATCTTAATTGGAGACAAGTTTGAATGTTGCACAAAATTCTTGAAAAAACTTAAGAGCAATGATAAGGCACAGGTGTCAGTCAACTGCAAACTCTCTGGTACTAGGGAAAATTCCTCAAAGGTTAGGGAAATATAGGTAACCTAGGAATAATAAAATGAGAAGGGCAGTCAATGAAATGTCCAAAATACATCTGCTATCCAGTACACATTCGAAGACAAAAAACAACAAAAGACAAGTCCTGTCATGTAAGAGGACAGAAGTTACTGATAAACTACAGCAAGAAAAGGGTCACGTAAAAGATTTTCTTGTATTCAGAGCTGTTGATGGTGATGAGGGGTCATGTTTACTCTTAGTATCATAGCTGTTAACCTCTAGGGCATGGGCCCTAAATCTGATATCCATGGGAGTCTGTGAAGCCCCCAAATTACATGCAAAAAATTATACATGTCTATGAAATTTTCTGAGAAGGATTTGCACGATTAAGACCCTGAGCAAGCTACTTAAGCTCCCTGTTACAAACCTGGGAACATTACTTAGCTTCACTTCTTTTCAGTTTCCTAATCTTTTTTTTTAATTAAAAAATATGTTAATAAAAATGGCATCCCACTTATAGAATTATTGGGAGGATTAAATGAAATAATATTTAATTAAACATATCAGAGCCAGAGTATGTGCAATGGTTATTTCTGAATGAAGGAAAGCTTTCTGCAATGTGAGTTCCTAGAATGGAGGCTCTCTGAGGGTAGAGCCTAGGGAGCCCCACATAGGACTACACCCCTGGCATTCAGAGTAGCATCTGGCACAGAGGAGATGTTGGATAAATATGCTGAATTAATAATAGAATGGGTCCATTACTCAA
Source organism: Lepilemur ruficaudatus (assembly GCA_963574885.1). Lineage (NCBI taxonomy): Eukaryota > Metazoa > Chordata > Mammalia > Primates > Lepilemuridae > Lepilemur > Lepilemur ruficaudatus. The sequence goes on from CAUYRT010107873.1 coordinate 2,315, forward strand.
CCAAAATTAAGAGCCAATGCTTTGGAGGTAACTCACTCAGTTATGTTTCTGCCATTACTGAAAAGAGTACCCCCAACATTTCCTTTCACAGACAAAAGGAGAGGGAAGGCTCTACATGGTCTTCAATCTTGTCCCCCAGGACTCCTAATCCTGCTAGGTACCAGTATCACCTGGAGAGCTTCTAAAAAATAAAGAAACCTGGGCCCAACTCCTGGGAATCCGCAGTCAGTATGTTTGGGGAGGGTCTAGGGAATCTGAATATATTTTCAGAATCTCCAGTGAGGATTTTGATGCAGCAAGACTTGAGTAATATAGATGGTGACTATATGTGGAGACATATAACTAGCCTGCTATGTTTTTAATTTTTGAGAAAAGTCATTATCTCTATTTAGTTCTGCTTAAATTTGCACATGCATCCAGGAATCCTGGCACAGCAATTATTAATAAAAACAGGCCTCCCTACTCAGGAGTACTGCCAGGTAGGACAATTCACCAAGGCTGGCCTATTCTGAGTGTCTGATGCAAGCAGTCAGTTAATCATCTGATTTGTTTTCATGGAGAGGTCCCATGTGAGACTTCTGGCATGTATGGCATCGATTCTGTTACCTGCAACCACTTGTGTCTTTTAAACAAAATAACAACTTTCAAGCATTAATTGTGTTACGTGTGAGTTAAAGCCCAAACTTCTCTACTGAGGAGGATCTGAAGTTATTGTTAATATTTGACTCCTAACCCTCTCCTTTCTTAGGGATTTGATTGTCTAAGAGACACTAATTTTGCCCAAGCAGAGTACATCTCTGCTAAATGTCAGGCAAGGATAAAACTGCTTTCATGTTAGTTCAGTTACTATCACACTTTTATGTGGCTAATATCACTTAAAAAAGAAACACACATACACAAATAATAAATTAAAAACAGATTACACTTGAAGAGGAAGATAAAGTGAAGGATAATACCTCAGGCTCTCCCTAAAACAAGGACTAAACACAGATTAAAATATACATGTACAGTCAATATTTTTGGAAAAGTGTGAGCACAGGCACCTAAAACTACTTATCTATATTCGTTACTGAAAATATATGAAAATGGGAGTTTTACTAAAATTAAGAAAACTAAAATGACTTCTATAGGATTTCATGTGCTATTTTCAGCCTGAAATAAATTTTCATGAACAAGTTATAAACCACGGAAAATGCATTTTTTAAAAATTTAAGTGCTGATATGCCACTATAATTTTATCTGCAATTTCTTACACTGAGGGACTATTGCCTTTTATCGCAGGTTTATTAAGTTTTACAGCATATGAGTGTGCTATGTGAAGCAGAGAATTACATTTTCATTTCCTTGTAAGAGAAATGAGAAAAAATACTCTAGTACTTACTTTTCTCCATAAAACCTCTCAAAGAATTTTTCTTTCCACGGTTCTGTTTTCTTTTCCTTCTCAATTTCTTGCCTTATCCGCAACTGCATTTCTGGGGTAAATTCTCCTGGAAAGAAAATGCTAATATATTGAATAAAAGTGGTCAAGTCTTTGCACAATTCATAAAGAAAACATGTACTCTCTTTGAGTAAACTTTTCTGGATGTTGACAAGTATAAGGATGAATAATGATGACATTTCTATAGCTTCTCTTTTTATGAACATCATTCAAATAGTCATTTCATTACATAAATATTCTAAAGCATTTAGCAAATATATTGCATGCTAGGGGCTACAAATAAGCCTGTATATCCGCTGCCCTCACGGAAATCAGTCTGGTGGAAATAGAGGCACTTAGTTGACTATAATATAATGTCAAAAGCTCTATACAGGCCATAAGAATAAACATAGTGAAAGCATAAAAAGGAAAGCACTTAATTCTGCCTAAGATGATTAAGGAGGACCACATATAGCAGCTGATTCTTAAGAGAGCTTGTAGAGGATGATCAGGCTTTATATAAAGTGATTAATCACAAGGCACAGAGAAATAAGGATGCCTATTTAATGTTATTTCAAGTGGTCAGTTATGAGCAGAACATGGGATGAAATAAAATGAGAAAGGAAGCTGAGCCCAATTATGCCATGCATGTTTTAAAGAGAGTTCTTCATTTTCCTACAAGAAAGAGAGGGAGGCCCTGATGGCACTCAGTGAGGGAGGAATATGGCCACAGGAGCAGCTTAGGAAGATGGCTCTGACCACAGGGTGAAGAAATTGGAGGACTCCAGCTAGGAGGCTACAGACAGCGCAGATAAGGGGTGGAGATTACGACTTGGCCAGCAGCAGCGGAATGCTGAAGAGGAACCAAGTAATAGTTCATGACCAGACAGGCCTGGAAGAAAGGACGAGGGTCAAGGACATCAGCAAGGTTTTAAACTAGGGAACTGTGAAGACAACAGTGACATTACAGAAGAAAGAAAGTGGAAGGAGGAGCAGACAGGAAGGCAAGCTAGTGGGTTTAATATTGGGCATTTTGGTTTTCACGTGCCCATTATCAGCGAGTGAGATCTGCAAACAGAACCCTGGGGATCAGGAGATGGGGGTGAGAGCCAGATTTGGAAAGTCTTCACATATGGGCAATAGTTGGAACCAAGACGGTGACCAAGGCTGCTTACAGAATACGTATGGTTAGAAAACAAAATGCTGGAGACGGCAACACTTACCGTCACATGGAAGACTAGGAGCTCCTGACAGAAGCTGAGAAAGTGTCGTCAGAAATGCAGCCCCAGAAAACAATGAAAAACCTGTTTTGAACGTCCAAGGGAGACGGTCTCAAATTGCATGGGGTAAAAAACAAATGGGATGTTGGCAAAAGAACTTGAAATAAAGACTGAGATGGGAAAAACTGGACTTTGTTAGTAGAAAACCGTTAGTACTCTTTCTCTAGGAAGGGTATTTCAGTTCAGGGTATAGTGGGGCCACCGCAGACTATAACAGACTGAGCATGTAAGGAGGAACAAGGTGGTAGCATTGAGTATTTTTTAGTCTTTCAAAAAGCTTGGAGACTAAAGGAGGGATAAGATGAAGTGGTGACTTCAGGGGAAGAAAGTATTAAAAGAAATTTCTTTAGGCTCCAGGACACTCAAGAGAATAGATAATAGATCAAGCAATGCAATTAAAATGGCCCTTTCAAAAAAAAATCTTGATATATCAAAATTTTTATTATGTCCAAGATAAAATTATGCTTTCTTCAAAAATATCTGACATCAAAAATGCAAACTATAACAAAAAATTAATGAAGTCGTTTGGAATGGGATATGCGCTTTTACCAAATGAAAGTATATTTCAGTGGGGAAAAAAGACTTGGAAATCAGAGAAAGCCGCAAAGCTCAGTACAGTACGTGTACTCCAATATGTCGCATAATAATAAAAACCAGAAATTTACCTTCTGCCAGTCGCTGTTTCCACCCTTGTGCTGCATATGCAAAGAATTCATTATTTAGAGCTGAAGTACTGAGGCGTAAAATTCCATCACTGCCCATCTAGGAAATAAGCCGACAAATACAAGATTCCATCAGGAATAATTCAAAGCAAAAGTATACAGGAAAGAAGCAAAAACTGAGTGGTGTTGGGAGGTGTGTGTGTGTGTGTGTGTGAGGAGGAGGGAGAGGAAGGGGTGGGGAGAAAGAAAGAGCATGTGTGAGAGAGAGAGAGAGAGAGAGCGAGAAGGTAGGAGGAAGAGAGGAAAGGGACTCAACAGAAGATGACTCTCCAGGATGAAAACTGCATGCATTCTGCTTGCTGATGTAGGAGACAGAAAGAATTAGAGTGTTGACTTCGGCTTTTTATGTAGTCCAGGAGTGAAGATGAAAAACACGAAAAGTAAACCATTCCAGACATTAGGTGAGTGGGAACTGAGAAATGCAAAGTGTAAAATCTTGGGGAATATGTCTTTGTGGACACGAATGTTTAGGAAGAACCTCTTGCAAGAGATGGAACTGGTGCAGGGTGATGAGAAATGAGGACTTGGACAGAATGGCCAGAGATCAACACAGACAGTACACTGTTAAAGAGCATGAGCTTAATTGTAGAGGCAGGACATAACAAACAATCAGTAACTGGACCGGTCGTGAAGGTATGAGGATGCTTTAGCCTAGCATGGAAAGGCTTAGCAAACTGTAGCCCCAATTATATTTTCAAAGGTTTCCTCTTACTCTCATACATAAAATTCACACATCTTAAGCTCTAATTACCTACAATTACCTGAAAGCACACTCACAGATTTCTTTTCCATATGTTTTTGTTTGTTTATGATCTTTTCTACACTCCCTCTTCGCACATTGAAATATTAACCTTCTTTTAAAATTTAACTCAAATAATACCTTCAAGAATGTGTTAGCTAAAGCATCATTCAGGAGCAAAGGAGAATGCTGAATATAAAAGTAAGTATTACACTATGTTAAACTGGATAACAGCTAATCAAACCTAGAAAAGACAGACATTGAGAACAAAATATGAGATATGCTGGTTGTCAACATCATGGCATCTGTAGAGAGGCCACATATATGAGATCCTGAAATTCATCGAAGAAGATACCAGTAACCACATCAAAATATTCAATATTTGAAATTATTGAGAACTTCAAAAATTTCAGGCAAGATCTCATTCATTCATTGATTTATTATTTACTCAGGCTCAGTTATTTCATTTTTATTCAACAGATATTTATTAAGTCACTCACATGAACCTGTGTGCCTGGCACTTGTGTGGGTGCTGGCAATACAATGGGAAAAAGAAAAAGAACCCTGTTTTTATATTCTGAATATATTCTACATAGAGCAGATGCTTCTAGCCCTTGTACGCCCCCTTCCACCCACCTGGATTCAGCATGGCTGTGATGTGCAGTTACATAACCATGCCGAAATCCCACCCGATGGGCTTGCCATAGCCCCAAGACGTGAGTGGGTAAACGCCCCAGCCTTCCCATCCTTTGATTGTACAATTAAAGACACTATCCTCTGCAATACGGTTTATGCATTGAACCAGTGGATGCTATTTGGTGGTGTGTCCCCAATGACTAGAATACATAGGTCTGGAAACTAAGGGGTGGAGTGAATAAACCTTTGCACTATCACTCCCAGGGATCTACTAGCAGACTGAGTGCATTCTGTCCCCATAGCTCTAGACTCTGTGGGATCAGAAGTCAAGGTCTCGGGAAAAGTTACTTCTGCGAGGACATGGTTTCTCAACTTTGGCACTCTTTTCATTTGGGGCCATATAATTCTTTGTTTCGAAGGCATGCCCTATGCCATGTGGGGTGTTTAACAGCATCCCTGGCCTCTGACCACTAGATACCAGTATCAACCCCCCTCCCAGATGTGACAACTAAAAATACCTCCAAATATTGCCAAATGTCCTGTGGACATAAAATCATCCCCAATCGAGAACCCCTGCACTAGTGGACAGGGTAATGGCACCCTTGTAGCCGAAGCTCTGCCTGGTTACTTTGTACCTATCATGTTGTTGGACCAGGAGCCAAAGAGGAGACTAACAGGATAACCAGCCCTAATCATCATGAGGAAGCAGGACTGCTGTGATAGAGCAGGGGCAGAGAGAAGGATGGGCATTCACTGTGATGTTTCTCGATGCTTCCATGCCCAGTGATTGATAGCCTGAAAGGGCAACACAGCCAAGAGCTCAGACTCCTCAGGAATGGTGGTCTGGGTCCCTCTGCCAGGCAAACCAGCAGAAGTACTGTCCAAGGGTGAGGAAAGTCAGAAATGGGCATCAAAGGAAGGAGATGATGAGCCACAATCATAGCCTTAAGACCAGCTTGAGATTAGTACAGTTTATAGTTGGTCCACTAACCCTCTGGTTATAGTCTTATTCTTTTTTCTTTGTTTTCTTTCCAATGTACTATGAACAGCCATTTCTTAAAGAGTTAGTGACAGAGAGGTCTTAACATGAGGCACAACAAGATCTGAGTGGTACAAGAGGTAGGCTGTACCAGACAATTGTGATGCTCCATCCATATTACCTTGCCCAAATGAGTACAGAGCAGCTGGGGTAAAGAGGTGACTGCACTCGTCCCACCCAAGCCGATAAAACTAGGGCTTTCTCTGAAGCATAAAGACCTTTGAGGTGCCCTGCAGGTGTGGCTTGGAAATGAAGAGTTTGTTCCCAGGTGCAACTCACAATCCATGCAAGACAAGAGTCTGTGGGGAAAAAAACCCACTCTTGTGTTGTTCTTCTGTAGAACAATTCTGTGGCTCATTCTACACATTTTCTCAGCAGATCCTCACTGGAAATGAGCCCCAGTTGTCCAGAGGGCTTCTCCCTTCCATGTCCCATACTATTTAATACCTGGCTTCCACCTGCAAATGCCTATACTCACGTTCTTGTTCCAGGCTCTGCTGTGGGAGAGAAAGAGCCAGGGAGGATCTTAATTAAGACACCCAAGCTGAGGAGTTTGGGCTTTATCCTCTACATGGGAGTGGCCCTGTGACATACTCTCAATGAACATGAGACCCAGGTTAGGGGCCTCCAGGTCCAAGGTTCCCCCTTATGCACATTTATTACCACTTTCAGTGTGAGCCATAAGGGAGGAGAGCTGTGAAGCACTGTCCTAGATAATGAGAAATGACCCAAAATGTTGAAACTCCAGGAAAAGCCTGAAAATATTTCTGTATAAAAAGATGACTTTATTTTATTGTTGTTGTTTTGTTGTTGAGGCAGAGTCTCACTCTGTGCCCTGAGTAGAGTGCAGTAGCGTCATTGCAGCTCACTGCAACCTCCAACTCCTGGGCTCTAAGTGATCCTTCTTCCTCCCAGGTAGCTGAGACTATAGGCATGAACCACCACAACCAGCTAATTTTTCTATTTTTAGTAGAGACAGGGTCTCACTCTTGCTCAGGCTATATTGAACTCCTGAGCTCAAGAGATCCTTCTGTCTCAGTCTCCTGGAGTGTTAGGATTACAGGCATGAGACACCATGCCCGGCCTAAAAAAGATGACTTTAATAGCTGCGTCAAGGATGGAACAGAGAGAGAAACACAAATACAAAGGCATCACTAGAAAGGGTATTGGAACACTTCAGTAAAAGACAACATTAATAAAATAAAAACAAATCTGAGACACTCAGGACTGGGTAAAGATATTCAGGATTGATGAGGTAAAGGCATTTGGAGAACAGTTCAGGAAACACTAAAATTACAAGAGATGGGTGGAAGAAAATGATGGTAAACCTTGAGTACAGGTCTTCAAGGGAGGTTATCAAGTCAATAGGCGTGAGGACAGATAGTCATCTGAATGACATGCCTCTAAGAAGTCCGAAAATTTTCTGCAAATATTGACTCCCAATATATATCCTGTGGTTCAGGAGCCTGGGGGAAAAAAAAGCAACTCCACTTAAGAAGATCAAAAGGGAAGAGGTCATCTCATTGCATAGGTAGAATTTATTTTGGACTAGTAGGTGGAAGGCAAGTCCTTTGAAGAGGTAGAGGAGTTTATTTATTACACTATAGAGTACATTTATAGAAGGCACAGTGGTAAGGGTTAGAATTATTCTACATGTGAGGATACAATGGTGCCTTCTAAACTTCTCTAGTCCCTGCAATGCTCAGTATCTTGCAGGTACTCAATAAGAGTTTATTATACTACCTTTGCTTTGTGCAGTGAAAAATTTAAAATTTAACCCTGGTAGTTGATATACAGAATTTTAGTTGAATAATATATTGCCAGGCCTGGGGCATGATTAGTTACCAATCGAAATTTCAGCATAATTTTAAGACACAAAGAAATATTAGATCCAGATTAGCTCTGACCGATTCTCAAGATTTCAGCACATGAAAACGCAAGACAGTGTGATATAAACACATTCAAGAATATGAAAGCTAGCCCTGAAGGAAAATGTTTTTCTTTTAAAGCATAAGAGTAATTTTAACTGCCAGATTCCCAGGCTGTATGAGGCAGCACAATTAAACACTAGGGCTAAATTAGATTTAGGAAATAAATGCCAATAAAACTTTAAAAATACACTATTAATTTTATGGCCTTTAAGAAATACTGTCCAAGGATATAACATTTTAATGAACTGGAACAATAAACATTTCTGAAGGCTTTTTTTTTTTTTTAACTACTGAGCTATAAATTCTTGTTTTTCTGATTAGCCACAATAGAAATGTTCACTCCAAAAATCAGCTAACACTCTTATAATGAGGTGTCTAACTAAACTACTGTTAAGTTATATTTCCCTTTTAATTAGGAAGAGAAAAGCTCTGATCATAATTATTGTTCCAGAGGAAAATAAGAAGGGAAATTTACTCCCATAGAGATCCTTTTATACAAGTTACACTCCTTGGTAAGTATGTCGTTTGCCTTTGATATAATATTAATTATATTAACATGCATTTTATGGGATGGATGTCAAGTGGAACTCAAGGGGTTAAACTAATGTTGCTACTTGCATAATATCCAATGTTTGAAGTTCGATGAATGTTAATTCAGTACAGCATATATTTACATTTAATAATAATCCTTTAAACCTCTATTACATTTTTATCACTTTTTTTCTTATTTTGTGTTTCTTGCAAGTGAGTCTAACAGCATAGCATGAGGGTGGTTTAGAGGAATAGTGAGAAATGTTCTGGAGTTAGAAAATGTCTAAATAATAATGGTGTGCCTAGAAACACTGAGCAACTTGGATTTTACTCGGCAGACAATGAGGAGTCATTCAACAAAAAGCCAAAACATGATCAAGAGATTCACGTTGAGTATGTGCAGGTCAGCAGTCTGCTGTTTTAGACAGGGTGTCAGGATGGGCCTCTAACAGTCACTATTAATAAGGGACATCGGGGCAGACAGGAAGAGGTGGGGAGGTGGGCCATACAGCTATCTGGGGAAGAGTTAGCTAAGCCAAGGGAACGTAAAGGCAGTGGCCCTCAAGTGGGGCTCGAGAAGAGGTCCTCTGAGCTGGAGCGAGGAAAGAGGGAGGAAGAGGAGACACAGAGACAGGATCGTGCTGAGTCTTATAGCTCACTGCAGACTGGCTTCTCCCCTGAAGAAGCTGGAAAGCCTTTGGGGGGTTTGGCCTGATGAACGATAGGATCAGACATTTCAAAAGAATAGCTTTGACTGCTGTGTTTAGAAAAGACTTCAGAGTAGTGCCAATAGCACTGTAAGTCGGAGTCACATATGTGATTTTAATTTTTCTAGTAAACATGTTGAAAAAAAGAAACATGAATTGATTCCAATAATACATTTTATTTAATCTAACCTCTCCAAAGTACTATTTCAATACGTAATTGATATAAAATATTGTTGATGAGATATTTTACCTTCTCTTTGAATACTGGTTCTTCAATATCTAGTGCATTGTTCTACAGTACATCTCCCTTCAGATCAGCCATATTTCTATGCTCAACAGTCACAGGTGGCTAGCGGCCACTGTACTGGACAGCCCAGCTTCAGTAGATAAAGACTTAGCAGGAACACTGGTATGTAGAGATTACAACAATCCAGGAAAATCGGTAGTAGCTTGAACTAGGGTTACAGCACTGGAGGTGGTGTGAAATGGTTGGGCTCTGATTATATTCTAAAGGTAGAGCCAAGAGAACATGATGATGGATTGGATGTGTGATATGAAAGACAGCACACAAAGATGCCACTAAAGATTTTGGCATTGGCAACAAAAAGTATACAATTACAATTTTTTTTTTAAGTGGAGAAGACTATGGGAGGAGGGGGTTTGGTTTTGCACCACATAAGATTGAGATGCTGATTATAATTCCCAGTAGATGTCTTAGACATGTCACTCCTGCTACAGTGTAGCAGAGGATGCCCTGGACAAAGGTAAGACTAGCACAGCATCAAGAAGCATCCAGAAAAATCCAGGGAACCTATGATGAAAAGCCCTAAGATTGTTCAGGCAGTGGGAGCAAAGAGGAAGAATATTCCAGAGAAGTGAAGGAACCAGAATTGATGACTCTGAGTGAGCATGCGTGTGTGTGCGTGTGTGTATGTGTGTGAGCATGCATGTGTGTGTGCGCATGTGTGCATGTGTGTGCATGTGTGCATGTGCATGCGTGTGTGCATGCATGTGTGCGCGCGTGTGTGTGCATGTGTGTGTGTGTGTGTGTGTGAATTAGATAAAGATGTGAAAGATGGCTCCGAGGAATAAGCTAGAGGTTGGCACCAGATATCAGAACAGGAAAGGGCATGAAGAGGAACAGTATTTAGGACAAAGAAATGATGATCTTGAATATGTTGATTTAAGGGTATCTTGAAAGCATCCAAGTAAAGACGTCTAGTGAGAATAAGGACAAGAAGCTCAATGATAAAGGAGAAATTAGAAAAAAATTAGGAATTATTAGCAAACATAGTGTAGTTGAAAGCATGGGTATGGATGAACACATCCAAGGAATATTTACCAAAAGAGAAGATGGCTTAAAGCAGAGCCCCGAGGAACACTAACACAGAAGGGACGACGAGGAGAAGTAGAATACGCAAAAGCAGCCAGAGGCAGGAAGAAAATCAGAGCAAGTGGCATCACAAACGCAAGGGAAGAAAATGTTTTCAGAAAATGATCTGTATTGTGCATGTGCTAATATCTATCAAGCCATTTAGAATTACTTAGGTCAACAATGTGTGCAGTACATTATGTTAGCTGTTGTGTCCAATAAAAAAATCAATAGGATCTTTAGAGCAAAGATAACCTAGACAGTGAGACAAAAATCAGTAGTCTAACATATTATCAAAAGAGTAATGAGCACATGAACTATATAAGCTGTTATCATTTGAACCACTTAAACCTTGTACAATCAAACATCCAGTGCCCTCGTAGTCTACACCTCAGTATGAATTAAAGCCAGGGTATTGATTCTCTTCAAAAGGTAAATTTTAATTTTTTCCTTATCAGTAAATGTATTTCAGATGGCTCAGAAGACTCTATAAAACTCAAGTTTTAACCACAGGGGAAAATGTTATTCTTTAGAATGACATAAAGATAGGTGCTAAAATGAGAGAAAGCTGCTAAGAGAGATGACATCACTAAAGAAAGTAGTATCGACAATATACTAAAGACAGTTTTGCAAATAAATTTAAAAGCTATTTTCAAAATTGCAGTACGACAATATTCCCCAAACAGTGGTTTGCAAAATAGGTATTTTAATAGGCAAATCCATCTAAAAGGAAATTCATTCTTCCATCCAATAAATATAGCTTGCACATACTAAAATATGATTAGTTTCTTTTACTGTGTTATCTAATACGCTAACATTTATTTTTAACCCCAGAGACTAGATTATACAATATTTCCCCAAACTTTCAAACCTTGTAATCCTCTCACAGAACAACTATCAATATCTCATGGTACAAGTATTCCCCAGAATATAGTTTGGGAATTGATGCATTAAGAGTTATAAAAGCATCATTGTCAAAAAAAAGTCAAAATGAGATAAATATAGGATGATGAATTTGCCCATGCTAGATACTAAATCCCTTCTAACAAGTGAATGAAAATTTCTAAGATCTAAACACAAGATAATTTCCAGGAAACTGCAAGAATCAAATAATCAAAATAAATGAAGGAAACAGTAAAAAGTTACAAAAGATGATGCAATAAGCTTTAATCTACAAGCCTGAACAACCTCAAGTTCAAAGCCTTTGTAGAAAGCAATTATTTGCTATTCCTTTAAAAAAAAAATCAAAATATGCATAACAACTTACTTTTTAAAAAAATGAGAGGTTTCCATTATAAAGTTGTAATCAACATTATTTTCAGTCATATGGGTATTAAAGCAAAAAAAATTTTATATAGGCATACCTCAGAGACATACCACGTTTGATCCCAAACCATCACAACAAAGCCAATATCACAATAAAGCAAGTTACCCAAAATGTTTAGTTTCCTAGTGAATATGAAAGTTACGCTGACACTACACTATAGTTTATTAAGTGTTCAATAGCATTATGTCTAAAAAATCAATGTACAAAACTCAATTAAAAATACTTTATTACTAAAAAATGCTAAGGATCATCTGAGCTTTCAGTGAGTCATAATCTTTTTGCTGGTGGAAGGTCTTGCCTTGATGATGATAGCTGCTGACTGATTAGGGTGGCGGTTGCGGAAGGTGGGCTCATCGTGGTAATTTCTTAAAATAAGACAAAAATGAATTTCACTGGATCAAATGACCCTTTCCTAAAAGATTTTTCTGTATCATGTGCTACTGTTTGAAAGCATTTTACTCATAGAACTTTCAAAATTGCAATCCTCTCAAATTCTGCTACTGTTTTAAAAACTAGGTTTATATAATATTCTAAATACTTTGTTGTCATTTCAACAATGTTCACATCTTCACCAGAAGTAGATTCCACCCAAAGAAACCACTTTCTTTCCTCATTCATGAGAAGCAACGCCTCATCTACTCAAGTTTTATCATGAGATTGCAGCAATTCAGTCACATCTTCAGGTACCACTTGTCCATTCTAGTTCTCTTGCTACTTCCACCACAAACGCAGTTACTTCCTTCACTGAAGTCTTGAACCTCTCAGTGAGGTCTGGAATGAACTTCTTCCAAACCCCTGTTAATATTGCTATTTTGACCTTCTCCAGTGAATCATGAATATTCTTAATGGTATCTAGAATGGTGAATATGTTTCAAAAGATTTCCAATTTACTTTTTCCCAATTCATCAGAGGAATCACTACCAATGGCAGTTACAGCCTTAGGAAGTGTATTGCTTAATTAGACTTGAAAGTCAAAATTACTCCCTAATCCATAGGCTGGAGAACAGGTTTCGTGTTAGCAGGTATGGAAAAAACATTAACCTCCTGTATATCTTCGACAGAACTCTGGGGTTACTAGATGCATTGTAAATGAACAGTAGTAATATTTTGAAAGGAATCTTATTTTTTGAGCAGTAGGTCTCAATAGTGGGCTTAAAATATTCAGTAAACCATGCTGTAA
>CAUYRT010107875.1:0-24498 GCA_963574885.1 Lepilemur ruficaudatus
TTGACAAGGATAACTACCTTTATAGCTTCAGAAAGACATACATTGTAATTGCTATTTTAATGTAAAAAAAATGCAGAAGCTCCATTTGAGAGACAACTGCTGGGTAAAGTAGGAAGTAACCCATATTTTCTCTCCTTTCCTTCCTACTTATTTTCAAAACTTTCTCAGGGTAGGTACTTCCAAATTCCTCCCATCTATATATGTAGACAAGTGGGTGCTCTTAAACTGTGTGTCAGGGTGTGTGATTTCAGGACCCATTTAGTGCGGCAGGCAGGATTTCCCTAAATCTATTTATGATCTGAGGTCAAACAATTGTTTTCTTTCTCATGGGAAGGAGTAGGGTAATGTAGCTAGCAGCCACTTTTATTTGAGGAATGTAATAAAAGAGACTCTGTAGAAGGGCTTTTGCATCTCATTATCAAACCTTCTACTAAAGTAGTTCTTTATAATGGAAAAAAAGGAACCCTTTCTCCTGAGACTATCTAAAGCTTTATGCTGTTCATTAAAAGGGCTGAACAGAGAGGTCTCACATCTTTATTCAAAGCTAACATTAGACAAGTCTTTAAAAAAATTATTAGAGCCCTCTTTGTTACCAATTCCACCTCGTTTCTTTAATCTCGTCCTCTGGCTGTGCACAGAACCCTCCAAAAAAAGCACATTCAATTCCCTTTACTGCAAATGAAGATGGACTTTCTACCATGCCACATGAATATTAACCAGTTGGGGGGGGGCGACACTGGCAATCTGGAAGTGTATGCTGAGTTTATCTCTTTTCATTTCTAAAAGAAGCAAATCCATTAAAAAAATACTTGACTGGGGCCCAGGAACACAAATTATAAGAGTGGTAAAGAAATAATTAAAATGAGGTATTGAAGCTAAAGATATTCTAATCCTGCGGGGCCATGATAAGGGCAAGGTGTCAGGTAGCAGGAGGAGTGAGGCCAAAGTCATTGCCTGGAACAGAATACTGCCCTTCCTTTTCAGTTCCTGCAAGGAGACATTTTCTTAATAAACAGGTGAAATTAACAATGCGTTTTCAGGATCACCAGAGAATGGATAATCAAGTTCGGTGTCACCCATGTGAACCAGTCTCTTTGGCCTTCTCCCTTACGCTTGGAAGAACAACCCACATTTATGAATATAAAAACAGCTGAAGATAATATATTTCATGTAATTACTATTGGAACGGCTGAAAATCCCACCTGGGACAAGTTCTGAACCCCCAAAAGACTACAGAGTGTTCATTCACATGCTGCTGGCAGCAATAATCTGAAGCTCTACTATAAGATCTAGAGAATTCCAAAGCACAGGGTCCTTGCATAATGAGAAAATCCGACCAGAAGCTGGCTTATTTTTAATAGTCTGTGTTAATGCGGACACACATGGGGAAGGGTCTGTCTTTCAAACTGCTGGTTTGTGAGCTGTGCACGGGTGGGTAACAGGCTCCAGATACACATTGTTGAAGGCCAAAGGCTGGTTACCCTCCTTATTAACTGAACAAACAACTTAACCTTTGTGTGAGTCAGTTTCTTCGTCTATAAAATGGGCACAGTAATAGTTTCCATCTCACAGGGCTGTGGAGGTGAACAGTGTCTGGCACATTGCAGCACTCAATAAACAGCAGGTATTTCCAAAAGCTAGGTTTCACAATGACACTGCTTTCTTCCCCCTTCTTTCTGTTTCGTTAAGCAAGTAACAATCATTACAAAAAAAAATTTAAAGTACAATTGAGCCAAAAGAAAATAAGATCACTCTTGTTCCCACCATTCCAAATATACATTGGTGTATTATATCCTTATCATTTGTTTAATGTTTTCTCAATTTGATGTATGTCTATTATAGAATTCAGTGAGCCTTGTTCTACATGATGTTGTATGTAAATAAAGCAAGCAAATATTCTGCCTTCAAAGACTTAATGTTTAAGTGGATAAGAAAGACAATTTATGGTGTGCATGCATGCATGAGTGAATGCATACATACATGCATGTGCATACACGTATGTGCATAAAATACTGTTAGACAAAAGTGCTATGAAAAGAATTCTATTACATGATGAACAATGTTATTTTAGATAATGAAATGCTTTCTGAGGTGAGATCAGAGCAGAGGCCAGAATGCAGTGAAGGGAATATCATGTGGACATCTAGGGAAATCATTCTCTAGGCAGAGAAAACGAAGGGTGAAAAACATGTTTGGCACATGTGGAGTATTTCAGGCACCACCAAACTGGTCTTCCTGGAGTTCCATGATAGGGGAGAAAAGGAGAATGTGGTTTAGCTGCGCCCAGTGATCAGAGCATCTGTGGATGGTACCCCATTGCAGGGGCATCACATTTTATTTTAAATGGAAGAGATTCCATTGGACAGTTTAGAGTAAAGGGATATTAATATTTGTAAATACTTAAAATAGTATTTTGTGTGGTTCTGTAACAAATACATGTTGTTTTATAATACTTTATGCTTCAATGACATAAAGTACATGTGTATAATTAGTCCTGGAAACCAAGCCAATTTAGGGAAAAAGAGTGCTGTTAATATTAATAATTATGCTGGGACAATGAAGATGATGGACCATTTCAAGTACATGAGGACCCAATATATGGTAAGTTAATTCCATTGTGGTAGTCCTTGTAGGATTTCCTTTCAGGAAGCTGTGGGAATTCCAGTGACAGGAATGGCAATATAGTTTTACAAACACATGGTTTGATAACACGGCAAGGCTGGGAGAAAAGGTAGCCAAATAGTATCATGTCCCAGCCACCCTCAAGCACACAGGCTCAGTGTAAATTCATCCAAAATTCATCTTTTAATGGATGAGACCAATGACATGTTGCTTCTCTCTTTATTATTATTTTATTTTGTATTCAAGTGTTTTTTTAAGTATAGAGGTACACACTTATGATAGGCATTGCCAAATTGATGATTTTCACTGCTACCTAATTTCCCACTCTTTGTGGGTAAATATTTTTTTGATTGTTACTAATCAACAGAAAATATATCAAATTTTTGTGATCTGTATTTCTAAGTTTTGGTCATGTTGGCACGTCCATTATATTTGTTCACTTCCGAAAGGCTTACTCATCATCTTAGCACATTTTCAAAAGTGTTGCTATTTATTATAGCTACTATTCTATACATACTCTAATTACGTGTGCCCAATCTGACTTTTGGATGCTTTGTTTTTAGATTAGCATCTGTTCTATATTTTCCTTTATGGCTTTCATGTTTTATGTTTAAAAATCCTGTTCCCCAGCTCAAAATTATACAAATATGTATTCATTCATTTTTGAAAATATTTTTCTCAAATTACATTAGCATTTAGATCTTGAACCATTTGGAATTTATTGTTCTATGATTTAATATCAGGATTTGGTTTTTTAAAAATCAAAGTATTAAAGCACAGGTTTAAGTTTCCTGCGTTAGTTGGGTTTCTGGGGTTTTCAGTCCCTCCCCAGGTCTTCTGTACTCCTCTCCAGAAAAAGAGGTCAAGAAGCCTGCAAGCCACGTCCTCGGACTTGCTCTCGAACGACCTTCTGGTGGGCTCTGGCCAAGGGAGGCGCTAACAGGTGCAGGAAGGCGGAGGAAGGAGGAAGCCCTTCACCTCCCTGCTCTGTTGCAGCTTAGGTGGCGTCGGGGTTGATTTCAGCACCATGAGGAGCTGTCCGGGCCCCAGGTGCTGGCTTCGCGGTGCGCAGACCCGGCAGCAGCAGCGGCTGCTAATCTGAGCTGTGGGGCGTGAGCCGCATCCAGGAGCACAGCACCCTCCAGCACCCATCTTTGTCTGCACTGCACTATCAGCGCTTTTAATGGTTTTAAATCACTTATATCAAATATGTGTTTCAAATACCTGGAGTGGCTTCTATTTTCCTCCCTGGACACTGACTAGACGCACCAGTTATTTGCCAAGTTGAAACTTTGATCTTATACAGAATCCCCTCCACTCCCCTCCCCAACACTTATCAATGCTAAAGGTACATTTCACATGTCCTACTGCAAAAAAAACCAAAAAAACCCTCCACCTCAAAACTCTTGAATAAATCCTGCAGCCAGAGGGATCTTTTTCATGTACAAATCTCATATAGTTGCCCTCCGCTTTGCTGAAAACTTTCAAAGAATAACCATGTCTCATTCAATAAAGACAGCGTCTGTGAAAGGGTCTACATGATGCACCCTGCGTGGTCTCCCTGGCCCGGCTCAGCCTGTGCTCCCGCTCGCTGTCCCTGCACTCCGTACCCTGGTCTTCCTCCAGGCGCTCAGGCTGCACACGCTTCTCCGCCCAGACCTCGCGTTCATGCTGTTTCCTCTCCTCTGAACGCCCTTTCTTCCCTTGGTTCGCTTTCGCAGTCCTGCGATAATTATCACTTATTAAATCAAGACTTCTCATACCTCTCTGATTAGTCAAATTCTCTATTAAAATTCATCACTGTGTACATGTCCTACGTTATACTTGGTAAGATTACAAATGTATATATGCCGTGGAGATTATATGATTAATATCTGGCCTCCCTCACTCCAGCAAGACTCAAGACACCTGCTCATTCTTTAACCGCAGAATCCAGCATGGTACTGGGCAGACAGGAGGCCCCACGACGATTTGTTGTGGCTCCTGTTCCTGGGTTCTCCATGGGACACATGCGTTGTCCCATTTCTTTATTTGTATCCACCTGTAATTAGAGAAACAGTCAAATATATTTCGCCACACTGTTTGGCAAGCCTTTCTTCTTACTGCTGTCTTTTCAAGATTTCATTGCCTACTCTTGCTCATTTTTTCAGACGAACATTATCAATGTTACTTGTCCTAAAATGATAAACACACTGACAGAAATTCAGATGATTAGGCTTTAAATAATAGCTAACTTTTTCATATACTGCATTATTTTAGGGAAGACATTATTTTCCAAACAATCATTTGGTACTGGGTATTCGATTTGTTTGCAGTTGTTTTATATTATAAACAACTGTGTCCACATGCATGTGTAATGTGTGTGCATACATATTTTTTAAATTTTATTTTCTGTGTATTATGTTTTGACATCTTAATAACGCTTTATCTCTGGGGAGAGACGGCCTCCCCTGGGCTAGTTTCAATACTTACAGATGGCAAAGGGGTATCCCTCTCAGATGCAAACTAACCGATCTTGACTCTTACCTCCCACTACCTCTTCTATCTGGCGTATATGCCCCAGGATGCAATTTTCCTCTGCCTTCCTCACTGCAGGTCTTGGTTGGCTCGAGACCACTCCTATCCCAGTTTTGGCGTAGCTCATGAGGAAGGCTGGATAACGGCAATGACTCATCTCCCGCTTAGCTGTTCAGTGATTTTCCCAGAGTGGGTGCCGCCCGTTGGGCATTAAGCACGTGATGTGGCAATCTGCCCACGCAGTGCCCACTCCCACATGTCTAGCAACACGCCCCCACTCCAGACCTCCTTGTCTATGATTTCCCAGCACTTTTCTTTCCAGACCCCTGACCGGCCATCAGGGATAAAATGAAAGATCAGTTTTAAGATGAAAGGAGAAATTTGAAACATTATATATTTAAATAAAGATAAATATGCAGGTTATATAAAAATCCTCCTGCTAGAGATATATATATAAAACTACTGTTTGTTATGTTAATACTAAGGAATATTGTGTAGCACACCACAAATTTTTCCTATAAATGGTAAAATGTTCTAGAGTTTATAAGCCATAAAGTCTCGGTGGCAGCTACTCAGTTCTGCCACTGCAGCACCAAAGCAGCCGTAGACAACATGGACATGAATGCACGCTCCTGTCCCACCACACAGAGCGGGGGTAGATGTGGCCTGTTGGCCACCCTGGTAAGCAAATAAAATCAGTTCCCAGAATAACATTTACATGACGTTAACATTTCTTTAAAATTTAAAAAAATGCAAACCCTATTTAAACATATTAAAACTATTTTTAGTACAGAAAAATGTGACAATTCACTTCTAGGTATTTAAAAAAGAAAAATGAAAACAAATATCCACAAAAGGTATGTAGAAGAATCCTTACAGTGTATTTATTCACAATAGCCTCAAACTAGAAACAGCTCAAGACTCCAGGAATGGCAGAATGAATAAGCAAAATATGATACATTCATACGACAGGATTGTACCAAACAGTAGAAGGAAATAAACTATAACATGGACGTAACTGAAGACATTCTGGTGAGTAATAAAAGCCTTATAAAAATATGGTATGCATACCATGTGCTCTTGTTTTTATAAAGTTCTAGAGCAAGCACAAGTAATTTACGGTAGAGAAAGGTCAGAAGAGTGATTGCTTTGGAGAGGGTGGTGCAGATTGACTGGAAAGAAGCATGAGGAGCTTTCTGAGGTGACGGAAATATTCTGTCTTTCCAGGGATGTGAGTTACACTGGTACATATTTTGCCAAAGCTCATTAAGGATAAACTTATATATTTTGGATTCTTTCGAATGTGAATTTTACCTCGGAGGGGGGAAAACATAAACTTGCATTGTACACCAGATTGCATGCTCTCTGAAGCATTTGGGGGTGTACTGATGCTGCAACTTACCTCGAAAACATCAGAAAATAGAATGGGTTAATAAATTGAGGGATGGATAGATGAATACATGTGATAAAGCAAGTTTTAGAGAAATAGTATTTGTAAGATCTATATGGTTGGTATATGGCCATTCGCTATAAAATTCTTTTAAGGCTTATGTATGTTAGAAAATTTTCATTATAAAATATTGCAAGAAAAATAAATAAGAATTATAATCATCCTTTTCAGGATAATGATATTTACCATTATCATTTTATTTCTACTGCCTAAATTATATACTTTTGAGGAAATTTGACACAACATTGAGAATTTACAGAAAAATAATATGAAGCAGTAATTTTATATTTGGATGAATTTCCATTATTATTCAAATAAAACTTTCTTAATATTCATTTTTCCATTGACTATGAACCTCTTTTTTATGGGTTCCAGAAAGATTCTGTTAATTCATGTATATATAAAGCAA
Source organism: Lepilemur ruficaudatus (assembly GCA_963574885.1). Lineage (NCBI taxonomy): Eukaryota > Metazoa > Chordata > Mammalia > Primates > Lepilemuridae > Lepilemur > Lepilemur ruficaudatus. The sequence continues at coordinate 6,999 of CAUYRT010107875.1, forward strand.
TTTTTCCTAGATAAAAAAGCATTGTATGTTATCTTATAAACATATACATATCAACTTTATTCATGTATTAACTTCTAATATAACTTTTTGTTCTACTATGGCATTTCCGCTCATGCTTTCCATGTGAACTACATAATATATTCTACAATATCCCAATGACCTGTAATGAAGGCATTTATTTAAATACGGCTCATTAAAAACATTTACATAACTTTAGTAACCAAAGTACTGATTTAAGCATTTCTGGCAATATGGTTAGCATATGTTTAAAACCATTAAAATCATTTCCTTAAAATGTGGGTAAACTGTTCTCTCTTTTTCTCTTTGTTTTTTTCTTTTTGTTTGTTTATTTTTTCTTGAAAGGTGGGATGTTGAAATTCTCCTGATTAGAAACTCTAGAATTTAAAACTCCAAATTTTCTAAATTTAAATGTATCGAGAGCACATTTTTTAAAAAAGAGTAATGTCTCATGTAATGTTATCACTGTTTTGTAACTTTAAATTGACACTGTCTATTATAATATTATTTATTACTTTATATTCTTCTAGAAGTTTAACCTATTCTTTTCATATAATATTAGTATTTGATACTTTATGTAATTACCCTAAGTTATAGGCTGAATAGTGCCCCCCCAAATGTTTATGTTGAATTTCTAATCCCAATACCTCAGAATGTGACAGAATTTGGAGACAGGGTATGTAAAGGGTTTATTAAGGTAAAATGAGGTCATTAGGGTGGGCCTAATCCAATGTGACTGGTGTCCTTATAAGAAGTGAAGATTAGGACAGAGACACAGAGGGGTGACCAGGTGAGGACACAAGGAAAAGACAGCATCCACCAGCCGAGGAGAGCGGCCTCAGGAGAAATCAGTTTAGCCGACGCCTTGATCTTGTACTGCCAGCCTCCGAGACTGTGAGAAAATAAATTTCTGTTGTTTACGTCTCCTGGTTTGTTGTGCTTTGTTATGGCTGCCCTGGGAAACTAACACAATGTTGACTGTCATTTTTCAAATTATCCCTCAGAACCAAAAGTCCTTAAGAAGTTTTAAAGTGTTTTTTTTTCAAATTGGAATATATATGCTATATAGAATTTACTTTGAAAAAGATACAGTTTGAAATGGCATCAACACGTGGTCGTTTTAGATGTTCACAGAGAACTCCTGACGAGAGTTAAGAAGGGAATGAAGAAATTCAGTCTAGATTTATTTTATTCCTTATATGACATAGCTCTTGCAAAATTGTAAAGACTATTTTTTTAAAAAAGAACAGTAAGTGGTTATATTGTGTAAACTCCTACTGTCCAAATGGGTACTGTGTCTGGAAGTTAAAATATCCAGTGACAACATCAGTCACATATTTCAAAAGTATCATAAATCAAGCAGCTTAGATGGAATGGAAGAAAAAGTACTCTGAAAAACATCTGCTGGATTCCTCGCTCTCATGCCATAGATACGTGTGAATAGACGAATAAAATTATTTTGTATAGGAGTGGACATATGCTATACATCTAAATTAATATGGCATTTATATAATACATTAATTTAATATATATAACAAAATAAATGAATCTTATAATTAGACATGTAACTATTTCATGTACACCCATAGAATTTAGACACCCAAGATCAGCAAAAAGCTTATCTGCATTAATGAATATATGTTTCGATTATTTGAAATAGGCCAGCAGGAGGTTATACAGTGTGTGCTTGTGTGTGTCTGATGTATCTTCTCTGCTTTTGCACAGGAAAATTGTCCTGGTTATTTTTTCAAAGAGAAGTTGAGAGAATGTTTCAGAACAAGATAAAAAAGAGAGATACACTGACTGCTTGAAAACAGTATAACTTGTGTTATCCTAACTCCTTGCCTGTCTGTCATGTCTGCAATGCCCACGAGCTTTGCAATGACGACAAGCAATTCTAGATGTCCCCCTTGCGCCAAAGTCCAGGCAATAAGTGACTTCACCTTCCACCCTTGCTTGCTAGTGCAGCGCAAAGGCAATGAAAATAATTTTTGTGTGGATGTTCTCTTGTTCCCACCACCCGTTTGCTTTGCTCTGCACACTTTCCCTTCCCACCTAGTCTTTGGAATCCCCGACTCAGGAAAGGGAGCCCATGGAAGAATTGAAAAGGTAAACAAAAGAAGTTTGGAGTTTTCAAAAGTGCAGGACCTGTTCTGAAGCGTAGCTTTAGAGCGAGCGTCCTTGGACATGCCCTGCGCCTCCCTGGTGTCTCTTGCAAACCAACAGGGCTGAAGGATGGGATCAAACGCTCTCTCTGCTGAGTGGAGAAAAAGAGTGAATAGTTATCAAGGAAGCCAAAGAGTTTGACCCTGTGAAGCGGGACTTGCATCGAGGGGTCTTGGGCCACGAGGGAATGATAAAACCACCAGCCAAATTTGTCAATTGAAGGCCACTGAAGACTTGCTATTTTTCTTTAATGAGACTTGGACGGGAAAATAGCTGACAGTCCTTCATGTTGTAGCAGCATCATGCAGCAGCAGCTAACGACAGGAGGCATTGTTGCCAGCTGCCAGAGAGGATCCAGGAGGTCCCCACGTCCTGACAGGGGCACGGCAGAGGCTCGGGGAGCCAGCAGGTAGACCCAGACTCCACGGAGCGACGAGCAGTGCTGCAGGTTGAACGGAGAGGGGGAATTGCAGTGACTCCAGTGGCAGATTAAAAATAAGACAAACCCCATTTTTGTCCTGACCAACGGGGAGAAACGAGAACAGATGTCATTTTGAGTGACAGTTGGATCTAAGCATAAAAGTGACTCAAAGATAATGCCGAAATTATCAGGATCAAGAACTGCAGATCTATGTGCCAGCCAAGCATCGCATCCCCATCTTCCGAACGCCCTTTTCTGCAGCTGCTCAACAGATTGCAGATGTGTGTGGGAGGGGTGTCAGCCCAGAGCACTCGCAGACTGAGGTCACCGCAAGCCGGGATGCCTCCCTACCGAGACTCCCAGCGACACTTCTGTGGTAGTTATCTCATTGGTTAGAGTAATAAATCTCTAGTTTAAATGAAAGCTTAGAATTATTAGTTACTTTTAGAGCAAAACTGTGTGAGTAAAATTGGATTGAGGAGTTGTTCAAATATGTATATTTGGTCTTAATTATTTAGCAGCCAGGTCACAAAGATAATGCCGTTTATAAACCTGCAACTGTTAAGTAGCAATATTATCTTTACACACACAAACCCAGTCAAGCTAAACCCACAACAATCAGCCACCTTATTAAAACAGCTACTTCGTAGACTTTTATAAAATTCTATTTGTTAAAGAACCAAATGTTGTGTTTGTGTGTAGATACAGTGAGAATTGTATTCTACCCTCCAAATAAACTTTCCCTTCTTGAAACTTGTATCCAAATCACTAAGTAATAGAAAAATCACTTATGATACCTGTAACAGTCATAAAAACATTTTTTAACATTGATGACTATGTATGGACTCCTCAGGTAGTTAAATTTGTAAAAGAAACATTTGAGTATGCTTCTCCCTAAAAATTCGTTGCTAGATGTATCGAGTGAGCAGTGTCCCAGAATTATTTAAATAACAGGTGAGCAACCTGATCCGTTGGCTATTAAATGTGGCTATTAAGGCTGTGTGTCCTGCCTGTTACATCCTCCCAATCCCCATCACAGGTGACCTGCTCCCAGTTTCCTGTTCTCCCCAAAACACAGACCCTCTTTTCTCCTCCTTCAGTTTTTCAAAAGTACCTTGTTCTTTTCCACTCCAATTTTTTGCACGTGCTGTTCCACCTGCTGGAATTACGGAGCCCAGCCTCCTCCACGGGTGACTCCCGTTCCTTCTGTAGAGCCCACATCAACGTCACCTTCTACCTGCCCTTTGCTTCTCTGCCCCCCTCCCCCAACTGCCTTCCACTCTGCCGCCGCCCCGCTAACCCCCATCACCTGACCAGTTTACATGTTCTCACAGCACTTGATGATTTGTTTTCATGGTACTCATATAATTTTGAGACTATTTTATTTGGAAAGAGATTATTCGATTAGTACCTATTTTCTTCTCTCTGATTTGTAAGATTCTTGATGGATCTTAAGGTTTTCTTATCTTCCTGTCTTCACAGAGGGTGGATACTCAGTGTTTTTTCACATGTTAACAATATTACGCCAAAGGATAAACAGTATAAATCAATCTTAGATGTTTCCATAAATCTCTGAGTCTATTATCATCCTTTGAAAAGGTGAAGGGCAGAGTAGATGATTATTCTAAAAGCACTTTGACGTGTCAGCAAATCTGACCAAGTAGCTAGTAGAGAGAAGAAAGCATAAATGGCAAGCCTTGGGTTCCCTCCCTTGGACCTCTTAACTTCTCCCTACGTAAGGATTCTGGTGCAGGAATTGGTGAATTCAGTGCATCTCCCCCAACACAAGGACCATGAACGAGAAGCAGGTATATCCTGCACAGGCTGCTCTTGGTCATTGAAAGTAACAGTGACCTTCATTCTTACCGGAGGAAAACCCAAGCCCCAAGACAAGCTTCGGAGTCACATCCTGAGATGGGAAAAGAGAAATGCATTATATTTCTGAGGTTAGTATTCAAATTTTAAAGAGATATTAAGTGATTTGCCTCAGTCATAGTGGTATGTAGTGTCATACAAACGAGCTGCATTTTAAAATTTTGAATCTAGGAGTTCATCCTCATCCTGTTATTTAATTTTTGCCAAATGCTTTTTTCTGTTTTTTTTTTAAAGAAGAATCATTCTGCTTTTTTTATTTTCTCAGAACCCAATATTAATTAATGTGTTATATTCCAGTTTATGGTGATTTTTCACTTCTTGTGGTTCACATTCAATTATTCTCAAAAATCTGTTACAGTAGGTTTATAACTGCAGAGTAATTGCAATGGTGCTTTCAAAATTGGCCCACCCCTACAAAAGTCAAAAGATGTGGATAAGATTTCACATCAAGGAGCCAATGTTGCGTGTCATTTCGCCTTTTACCCACACCTCGTCCACACTAATGAAGCGGCTGGAGACCAGGAGGGAGGGCGTGCCCGGGATAGCAGGAGAGGGAAAATCAGAAGGAAGAAGCTATGCATTTAAAATTTTAATATATAAGCAATGTGTAAACAATGCATAATTTTAATAATTATATTTCGTTCTCTTCATGGCTTTTCCTTTGCATTTTGAACATTGCTATATTTAATTTCAGAATATTTCCTCTAGACCCTCATGACAATTCCTGCTACCCCAGGTCCCAGTGTCAGCTCTTCTGGAACTATAATCTATCTATTCTTTTTAGTGCCCCATCAGTTTATGAATTCACAAAAACTAGCACAACCGTCAAGCCGCAGCTCCTATAACAGGGCAGCAGATCATGGTGTGAAGGGTGTGTCATCCGGTGACTCCGTATGAAGAGCATCTGGGAGAAATCAAACTTGTCCACAGCAAGATCGCCACAGAGCAGGTTCGTGGAAGCCCCTCTCTGGCTTTCACCCATTTTGGTTTAACGTAAGAACATTCCTTAGGTAATAGGGCTTTTAAAAATGAAAGTGTCATTGTTTATTTTACTTGCAAATCTTCTATTCCACAGAGGTCTAGGAAGTTACCTCAGAGAGTAGCATTGAGAGTTTAGGGGGACGATACAGGTTAAAAGGATTTGAAAACACCTAAAACAGCTATAGAAATATGAAATATTATTCACGTAAAGTCATTTTTTAAATTTTTCACAACATCTAATATAAAGCTAACCACAGAAGTCAGAATAATGCCACGAGGCAAGATAAATGACACCTTAGTAGGCAAGAGTTTCTGTATAAAGGACCAACAGAAACACGAAAAGATCAAATACCCAGGCAGACACAAGGCAACCCTGAAAGGGAGAAAAGGACGGGAGAATAGGGATGGGGAGGGGCGATTCAGATGCAGCCCAGGTTAAAGCCGCCCGCGCCAAGAAATTGCAGACATTTGCAGACGAAGTGCCAAGGGCTCCAAATTTCCAACATCAACGTCACAAATTTGTGTGGAAATCTGCTGTGCACTGCTAGAAATCATCGGGTTATTTATCGAGGGGAAAAATAAAGGTTCCTGTGCCCTTGTGTGTACAAGTGTCAAGTGCGGGGGCAGTTTATATAAAGTGGTACATAATCGGATGCCCAATTCTGTTGTTTAGTTTAGCTTTGGGTGCCACGAGCTGGCCTGCGTTGGTCCCTGGGGCCCCCATGGCCAAGAATAAGAAACACTGACAGGATCCCCTGTGGACGAGCCCGGATGTGAGCACAGGGGCATGAAGGGGGCTAAACAGACTGCCCCTCAGCTCTCCAAGGGAGAGGAACACAAACTTATTTATACCTGTCCCCACATGAAAGCGGCCAGTGAAGTGAAGAACACTTTTCTCACACTTTGATTCAAACTCTTAGGCAAAGATACCCACTTTCTGATGTTTTGAGCAGCTAGCTATACAGTGGAACTTAACAAATAATAACCGAGAATGAAATGAAAACAATTCTGTTTGTTTTGTGCGGAGATAACAAAATATGCGTAAGACAGGAAGGTGGGTAACGTCTCCTGACGGAAGAACATTCTTTATAAACCTCAAATTGACTTTTTTTCCCTCTCATTCCAACAGGGAAGAAAAACGCTGTGATTAAGGACTCGGCAGTGGGTGGTGGATACATAACACCCAGAAGGGTGTACTAATGACGCTGTCTTAAAATAAGTAAAGGCGATGTTTTGCTGGCCACAAGCCATCCCTGTAATTTATTACAGTCAATCCAAACACCGTGATTCATTAAGAACACTGAGCATGAGGAGTGACATCCGAAAGTGTTCATGCAGAACGTTAGAACCAAAGCTAATTATTTGATACAAAAACTGTGCAAGTGATGCCCTAATCGTTTTGACTTGAAGCCACCAACCAAAATCAAGGCAAAACTTCTGGTCTTTAAATCAGGATAAGGAGGCACATTCAAGAATCAACTGTAGAAAACAATGTGTCAAAATGAAGGTTATTACAAAAAAGTATGATTTCTGGTCATTAACTTTTAGATGTCATTTTTATTTGCAATTTTAATTTTTAACAAAAAGAAAAAAAAGATACTTTTCTCCCTGGGTTAGTTGATTCTGTAAAAATTTCTTTGTGTTCCGTTGAGTTTTCAGAGAGACTCTAGGAGAACAAAATTTATATGATTATTTCTCTGAGCTTGCGTGTGGTCACCGCTCAACACCGAAATTTCAAGTCGCGATGTAGGATGTACTCTCTTTCAGTTTATAGTACAGTTAACGCACATACTAATTTCCTTAGCAGATGTATTCAAAATAAAAGATAACCAACATAAAAGTATTTGAGAACATTATTTGAATGATACTACTATTTGTACTACTATTATTAAATTTAAAATGATGTTATTATTGGAATGACATGACTTTTAAAAATTATTTCAGGATAACTGAGATAAATGTACATTTTTCATCTCATCTTTTCTATTTACTTGGTCCCCCCAAGAGTCAGAATCAGTTGTTCTTCTTGACCTTCTGGTTGACAGAAGTCATCTCCTTCTTTTTAGAATACTTCCTTCTGGCAGTGGCAAACCCTAGAGCGTTTCATAGATCAGATATTCCTGGAAAGCAACGTCTTGTTGAAATCTGTGTTCTTCAATGTATACAATAGCTTATTACTACTGCTAATTTTGTGACTTCTCTAATTTCACAAAGTTACCTATTTAAATATGTGAAATACAGAGAGTGAACAATGTTAAGATCCAACGAAACGTTATGTTTTGGTAAAATTAAATTCGGTGTGACCATTCAAGGGCAGGGCGATATCAGAGGCTGGGGAATTTTGGTGTCATTGAGGATGTTGAATGCTGATTGTTCAGACCCAAATAAGTTTCTGGAGTCACATTCTTTCATTCACTCATTGAACATTTTTGGGGAGCTCAAGTTGTTCCAGGAATCATGAGACTGTACCATAGATATAGACACAGGCACAGATTATATCGAAACATTCTATTTTTGTCTGTCTTTGTGCCTGCTACTGTATCTGAGTTATGTCCTCTAACTAAATGCTTAGAAATAGGCATTTAAAATATGGTGGATAACGTGGTTGAGAGCAGTTAAACACTAACAGCTTTAGTTTAGCAGACAAGGTTCATTATGGTGTACAAAATTTCTTAGGAGGTTGGGGAAAAAAATCTCAATGGCTTCTGGCACAAAAAAACCCAAAATATTCAATTTTTAAAAAAATCAACTTTCTAGTTACAAAATGGCAGTGATTCTCTATTTCACTGAAGTTTGGCAGCACTTTTAAAGAAACAATACCTTGAATGAGGAACCATCTGTAAACAAATAAGGAAAAACAATTCTTCATACAATTCTGTACTTCTACATGGTTACAAAAGCATACACTACAATAATATTGAAAATTGAATCATTTTTTAACTGGTTCTTATATTTAGAGCTTGAAATGAGGCATGCAAAAAAAAAGTCAACCTAAAAATTCTCAGCTACCAAAAATATCTTGATTCTTTGCTAACTGCCTACTTAAAATAGAACAGACTATTTACAAATACTTTAAAGAAAGAAATTACATGTTCTGGGTAAAATTTCTCCTGTTGTTAAATTTTCTGTTATTTTCTGGGAAGCACTGGGCCCTATTTAAAGGAACTAATTACAACTTGCATTTAAGAAAAAAACAGATTAAGGGAATGTTTCAACTTGTACTCTAAGATTTCAGAGAAATGTTCAAAAAGTGAGTTGGCTTATCAGCTTCACAGTTCAAATAACCTTAAATCCAATGACAGAAACACCAAATCATTCACTTGCTGTTGTATCACACAAATGGAGCCTGAGCAAGAAATAAAGAGAATGGGGGCAGTAGGTGAACATTTCGGACTTTGCTAACCGTGATTGGACCCTTGATATCTGCAGAAAAAGCTGAGGGTGCATGGGAGTTAGGAATAAGAAAAGTAATTCAGAGTTTCCAAACACATTAGCATTATGGACAAGTGAACAGGTCCTGACAGATACGAACATTGAAAAAGTTATAAATTAGCCAAATTGTTCAAATGATCAATGAGTCCCTAACTCAGAGATACTCAGGCTTCCTGTTCTTCCCACTCTGGTCAGACTTCAAGTGCCGCCCTCTTCTACCTGCTCTGGGTCCATCTGGTGCTGTAATCAGTGATTCCATTTTCCTAAATTTCTTAATATTTCTCTTATTCCATATAAATCTCAGGTGAAATGGAGACCAGAACATTGCAATATCTCTGATAAGAAGAACAATAATAATAAAGCTAATTTTTAGAAGTCAAAGAGATTTTTAAGAAGTGCATGCACCTATAATGTTAGCTCAGTTGGATCCAAAAAAGGGGTATGTACTGGGCTTAATTCACGTAAAACGAAAATACACTTTAATCTGTCCACATCAATTTAGCACCATTGTTTCAGCACCTTCGTATAAAACAGTAACTATTCCATACACAGTAAGCGGCAGCTCTACTTTTATAAAGCACTTGTTTAATTATATTTTCATTTATTTATATACATTATTTTATAAATATGTAATATAAAGAAAACATTCTATCTATATAATTTACATCAATAACATTTCCATATTTTTAGTGTAGTTTGATAAATTTAGGTAATTGTCGATAGTCATGAAGCCATCACCAAATCCATAGTTCTGTTGTACAACACTGAAAGGTTTCCTTCCTCATTCCTCTCTGCACAGTCAATCCCCTCCTCTGACCCCTGGCCCCAGACAGTCACTACCCCCTATTGTGACCCCTAATACCTATCCCCAAACACATTTCAAACATGTCCCTCCCCTTCTATTCTCTCAAATATCCTCAATAGTGTTAAAACCATTATGTACAAATATGAAATGGTATTTAATAATAACTGTTCAAAATTGTACTTTTCCCACTTTTTATCTGGGCTGAACAGCTCTATTTTTTTTTTATTACCCTTCATAAGTTTGATTTTAAGATGACAAGTTTTCCTTCATTCTCTTCTTGGAACTTATCCAACTTCCTTAGTCCACCTTTGTCTGTAATGCTTGCAATTGCGTGTTGGTATCTGCTGAGCCCGATGAAATTATATTTCTCCTTCAGCAGGAGGGTTTCTTTACAACATAATTTTCTGCTCATTGCAATTCACAAAGAATTCTGTAAGTTTATAACACTGAAAGATGTCCCATAGAAACTGTGCAAGTATATGCAGTATTACAAGAGTTTCAGAATTTAAAATATTTCATGATAAAGAAAAACTCAGAACTAGCCAGGCTATTCTTTCATAAAAAGTTGCTCTTTTACCCCCATCCCAGACTAGAACCAAGGTGTGTTTGTCTTAAACTGGATGGAGACATAAGCAATGCACATTCCTAGCCTACAAAGCCGGAACTTCCTCGTCTCCACTCTCAGGTCTCTTCCCGCTGCCTCTGCTGCATCCAAGTCACATCAGACTCAAAGGAAAGATGCTCCTGACACTTGGCCAGGTTGGGGCACACACACATGGGCTGCGCGAGTTATAATTCTTCTGTTTGCACAAACCACGTTTTCTTCTGCTTCAATATCACACACAACCATGGAAGATTTCGCTGGCTATACCCAGGAAAGGAGGAAGAGTCGTCTTTTCCACACTCAAAATCCCACAGTATCTGGGGATTCTGTGGTCCCCTGTCCTCCTCCTTTTCCAGAAATGAGCCTGGTCTGGGACTAGACGTAGCACTCCAAAGGATCCCACATCCTTTCTGCCCTCTTCCCCTGCTTTTCCTTTCCTAGTCTGTAAAAAAAGTAAAGAAAGAAAAAAAAAAAAGAAAGGTTTTGACTTTGGACTAATCAACCTCCTTTCAAATCCATAGTGCTCATGGCAAAAATGTTTACATCACATTTTCTTTAAAAACCAAGAATTTGTCCCCACACTTCCCTCCTCTGAGGCAAAACACATCCCATGTGTGGTCAGCCAGGTAGCCATGTGCAGGGCTGAGCTAGAGCAGCAAAGGATATTGTGGGAAGGAATAGTTCTTAATATTTCAAACTACCCCATCCCTCTTGTGACAAATATTAACATATCTGAATCCCTGATATTCTTCATCTGAATGCCATAAATTATTTTTTAAATATATGTAATGTTGATATGTACCTTTATTTTTTATTATTAAATGTTGTCCTCCATAACGCTTTCTACTTTCATACAGAATAATATATTCCTTTTTTTTTTTTTTTTTTTTGAGATAGGATACAGCCCTGTCACCAGGCTGGAGTGCAGTGACATCATCGTAGCTTCCTGCAACTTCAAACTCCTGGGCTCAAGGGATCCTCCTGCCTTACTTAGCATCCTGAGTAGCTGGGACTATAGGTGTGTGCCACCACTCCCAGATACTTTTTTTATATTTTGTAAAGTAGGGGTCTCCCTATGTTGCTTGGGCTGGTCTCAAACTCCTGAGCTCAAGCAATCCCCCTCCCTCCTCAGCTTCCCCAAAAATACTGGGATTACAGGCTTGAGCCACCATATCCAGCCAGAACAATATATTCGTAACTACTAACAGTAAATCCTTTCTGAATAAGCTGTAAGCTATCATCAATGCAAAATGTCCATCATGAGTTCAATTTTGTCACCTATTGTAGAAAAATCACAGCTGAACCTAGTCAGCATCTTTTGGGGATGAGTATGAGAAGTTAGGTTGCCATGGTTGTGGTGGGAACTTCATCACAGCAATTGTATTAATTTCCTGTTGCTGCTGCAACAAATTACCACAAATTTAGAGGCTTAAAACAACACAATTTACAGTTTGGGAGGTCAGGAGTCCAGAATCAATCTGGCTGGGTAAAGCCAAGTTGTCAGCATGGCCGGTGCCTTTGGGGGCTCTAGGGAGCATCTCTCTCTTGCCTTTGCATCTTCCCGAGGCCACCTGCATTCTTTGGCACAGGGTCTCTTTCTCTGTCTTCAAAGTCAGCATGATGTCCTCACACATCCCTTACTGACTCTAACCGTGCTGCCTTGTTTTTATAAGGACCCTTGTGATTACAACAGGTTGGCACAGATAATCTAGGATAATGTCTCCATCTCAAGATCATTAATGGAATCACAGCTACAGTGCCCTTCTTGCCATACAAGGTAACGCATTCACAGGGATTAGGATGTGGACATATCTGGAGGGCCATGATACAGCCTCCAACTAACCCCAAACCTAAACTGAGCTCAACCTTGTCATTCGGGTTGACAAATGAGTCAATGTGATGATGAAAATGCTAGCAAAGGATATTATTGATAGAAAACTTGGCAGCACTATGTGAAAAATGCTATCATGAGTAACGTGGTGATATCAATTGATTTAAAGCCATGAGATGAGGCAGTACATAATAATCAATGAATTTTAAAAGTGAACAGTCTGAAATAAAATAAATGTAACCCATCTCCAATCAATGAAATCTACATTTAGATCTGGATTGTGATTTAATTGGCTTTTAATTGTTATTTACTGTTCGGGTTTTATTTTCCATTGAAATCTTGCTAAATAAAATCCTTGGGTCCTCAAACTAGTGTAAAGGCCTAGTTACCATGTGACCTGTCCATTTTAATCCTAATAACAGCATATCAACCTGGATGACTCACGTAGCTGAAGAGTACAAGGATAGAATTTGTAGTTAAATCCATAAGTACTTTTAGGGAATCTGGGGCTCTTTAAAACTGTCCCCCATGTCAATGGCAGTTTTACAATACCCCTGCATAAACACTTAATCTAATGTTTCTACATAAAAAATGGATCCTACTATCAAACTAGTCTTTTAATAAATCCTAAATCACCCTAATATTGTAAACCTCTCACAAGGCCATACATTTATCTGATTATTCAAATTTGCAAATACCATTCAGGCTAAGATTTCAAACTTCTGTCCTTAATGAGAACATATGCAGATATAAATGTGCCGCACTCTTTCTGCAAATCCTTAAAGAAATGAATGCATAAAATGTACAGAAATGACTGCTGACAGGTGGGTGAGGCTCCGCAGATGCACCTGCATAATTCATGATATCATGCCTTGGATTTGCTCCTATTCAATCTGACTGCATGTTATAACTTGTTCTGGATCTTGAAACTACTACAGAAAGTGGCTGGTAAGCAGTTTGCATTGTCAAATGGTTGCTATTTCTATTAACATCAGGCACTGGATTTTTTTTTCCCGAGGTTTGCATTGTTCTTGGCTGCGGTTTTCCTCTTTCCCACACATGTTGTTAGACAGTAGGAACTTAATCCTTCAGTGCTCCAGGCCCTCCGGGAAAGTACAGCCTGATATTTGGGTTTATTTATTTACATTTTCAGTTAATTTTTTTCAAAGAACAGAATCTTTTATTTTAATGCTCAGACTAATTATTTGACTCAATGATTAAGTGTATTTATTTGCAAATGAGGCTTCCAAAGACTTAAGCAGCTGTGACAGAGCTCACAAAATCCCAAACTGGAAAGGCAAATGGAACGCATGCTCCCTATGGGGCTTTGGAATCTGCAAACTGGGACAGCCAAGTCTGACTGCAGACAAAAAACATGCTGTTCTCTGGTCCTTCATTTGTGTAAAGTCCTAACCAGTAGGCGTTCCCTAAACATCGGCTGATCACAGCATAAGTGTTTTGATATTGAAGCTCTTGTTTAACATCCATTATGCAAAAATTATAGTTAGAACATGTACTATTACTTGAGTAAAATATAAAATCTCAATTCATATGCATTAAAGAGACTGTCATTTCAATTAAAAATATATAATTCTTAATAATAAGTAGCTACTTAAAATATTACATCACACATTTTAGGTAACTTAAAATACCTTTCTTTTAGATGTCCTCTGCATATATTGCAGACATGTTCCTGGCTTTCTGGTGTTTTTCCCCCAGAGAGATTTGTACAAACCTTTGTAATAAAAATAATCAATCAATTCTGGCCATGCCAATTATAAAACAAGGAGGAGACCAAAGAAAATCCTTGTGGCAAGGAATATCATTGTGTGTGTGTGCACACGTGCACACATGCACACATATTCATTACCAAAAAGAAACGTTAAAGACGAATGCAAAAATGATGTAAAAGAAATGATTTTCTTTACAACCTGAATGTTCCAAGGAAAGCGGGAAAGTAATCAACTACTGTGTTCAAATCCAACCACCTACTAGCCAGTATCTTCCTGATAAAATAGAAGGGTTCCTGCTCTTGTCTTGGGCAAATTACTCTTTTTTGTATCTGAATTCTATCTAATTCTCTCTCTATCGTCCCTTTCTCAAAAACTTTGTTTCTACCATTATTTTTCTTTTCTTAACTTTATTATCGGCATACGAAACCTGCTCTAACACGCACTATATGAGAAGCACCCTGGCCCTACATCTCTCCTCACCATCAGCCTATTTCCCTTTTCTCCTTACAGGAAAGTTCATCCACACGGGTTGTGTCCATTTCTTCCTTCTTCTCCTTCTTCTTTTTCTTTTCTTTTCTTTTTCTTCCTTTTTTCTTTTTCCTATTCTGTCTTCATCCATTTCTGACCTGGTTGCTGAACTGAGCATTTCACAGACACTCCGTCACCAGATTCCTCAGTTACCTTCCCGCTGCCCTGCCCTGCGCTTGGCTGGTTCTGTCTCTCCCTCTCTCCGAGGCTGCTCTTCCTTGCCCCATCCCTGCTGGAAGTGCACTTGCCTTCTGAAAGATGGCATTTTGCTCTGTGTCTTTTCCTTTTGAATTTTTCTCCTCTATACTCCTTGTAGTCTCTTTGGAGACTTCTAACAAACTGTTCTTATCAAATTCTAAGTATTAGATTCTCCCACAAGTTTTCCTGAGATTTCTCCTCTTTTCTACTTACAGTTTTACTCAAGCAGTGAGATTGTCATACATTCTTTCAAAGACCGTGTGCTAAATATTTCCAAAGTACACCTGCTTGGCATTTCTATCTTAGTGCATAAAAGGGTTCTCATGTTTAATGTCTAAACCAGAATTCGTGGTTCCATTCCTCCCAAGCCCTACGCCCCTGACTGCTTTGGGCCCCCTCATTTGATGAGTGGTCGTCCCGTTTTGCTCGGCCCCCAAGTCTATGAATCGTTCTCTTCTTTCCTGCGTCTCTCATAACCAACCAAGAGATTATTCCGTTCTCTCCCCATTTGCTCTGTTCCGACTGTAGTCAGGACACCACGGTCTTTCTCACTATTACTTTCCCTTTGCAGCGGGTCTCCCTGCAGGTCTCTTTTCTCCCGCTAGAAACAATCCCCAGACAGCACCAAGTAAACTTTCCACTTAGCAATTTTCTGCGGTTTTCCTTTAGGCAAATGAAACCTGAAATTCTCACAACGTGCAGTCTCATACTTTAGTGTGATAATTTTGTTCTCTTCTTACTGTCTCCTGTGCTCTACTCACCCTGAATATTTTTTCATTCCTCAAAAAGCAAACAAACATGGAGGTCGAGGCAGGAGGATTGATTGAGCCCAGGAGTTTGAGGTTGCTGTGAGCGAGGCTGACGCCAAGGCACTCTAGTCCAGGCAACAGAGTGAGACTCTGTCTCAAAAATAAACAAGCAACAACAACAACAAACCACCAACAAACAAAAGACATTTTTCTTCCTCTAAGATTTGCCATTGCTGCTATTGGCCTTCATTTCCCCAAAATCTTTTCATGACCTACTTTTCTAATAGCTCATGTCTCTGCTCAGATTTCAGCTGTGGGTCATGTGCAATCCTCTTCTTCCAGTCTGAATGTGGCTTCTCTTTGTCTGACAGCCTATAATCGAAAAGGCAAGTAATTCTGACCTCCAAACACGTAACAGACAATGGCAGAAAAAGAGCCAAGATAACCAGAATGAAACTACCTCTTAGGAGTTAGAGTATGTGAATCATGCGTGGCTCACTCATCCAAGGCCACTGTCAAATCTCACTGGGCTGATACTGGGAAGACTCTCTGCCTCCATCCCCCACACACGTGTCACTCACTCTGTACTTTTTAGCAAAACTCCCTGTTGCTGCTGCCGGAGGCTATACCTGCACCCTCCAGGTGAGTCTTCCTGGCCCTTCACTTTCCTTGGCCACAGCACACAAGGGAACAACAAAGGATATTGTTTTGGGGATCTGAATGCCTTTGAACCCTGTTCTCTTGGTGAGGGTTTAGGGACATGGGGATTATTTTTATTAGGAGCCACGAGCAGTTGCAAACCAGGTTTAGGGCTCCTCTTTGCAGTGCATAAGCCTTCAAGAGTTTAGAGAGCTTTGTACTGGATTGGTTTCAGTCTGTTTCAAGTGCAAGTAATCATAACAAAAGATTTTATTTACATCCAATGGAGTCTTTAATTTGGCTTCTGTGCTCTGTTGTGTCACCTTCTCTCAAAGGAATTCAAGTTACCAACGTGTAATTGATGCATTGAATTCGGATGAATAGGCAACACCTTTAAAATGAATTTTGCCAGTAGGCAAACTTTTATCTCCTCCTGTGGCTGCCTGCTTTAGTTTGGGGCATAAAACAGTTGGCTCTTTTCACTGTATGAGGTTCCAAGTTATATGAATCTCTAAGAGCGGAAATTTTTTTTCTTGTTTGTTTATTGATTTATACTGATGGTGTAGAATAATGCCTGATGCAAAGAAAGCACACGACACACATACGTTGAGTAAATCAATGAGTACATAAACAAATATAACTCTGCCCATACTAGCTCTACAGCTTTGGGCAAATTGTTATTAATTCCTTTGAAAATGATATTAAAAATTACATGTAAATATAAATGACGTATTTTATGGGAAAATAGCTACATTACCCAAAATTAATAAATTTGTGAGAAAATTGTCATTGTTTCATATTTCTTGCAAATATGCTTAATGTCTGACAATAAAAGACAGCCAGAATCTTCTATCAGTTGCTACATTTTCTCTTCTAACAGATGACGTGTCCCTGGCATGTAGAAAATGTCAGTGTACACCCGTGAGAGAATGAGTGAAAAAGGTCACTAAAGACTTTTATTGTAAAAATAACTTTGACCTCATGATCCCCCTGAGACTGTGTCAGGCACCTTCTAAGGGATCCTCAGGACCTACTCTGAAAAATTCTGCTAAAATACCAACATTGATCATAGATTTAAATAAATAACAAATAAACACTCAAAAGTAAAATTCTCCTATCAAAAAATTTCTAAGATATTATCTAGACGAATCCAACAACGGATTGGCTACATTTATCAATTTTTCTTACCTATATTTAGGTACTTAAATTTTTATGAAGACTTACCACGACACATCTGATTGAAAAAATTGATCTAGAGGTTTAGTAATATTTTTAGAACCAAATAATCTTTCCACAGGATATCAAAATACAAAAGCAAGAAAGTCTCCAGATACTTTCAGAATGCCATAATACTTAGTTTTCCGATTTTTTTTAAAAAGAAAGACTTAGACATTTCTCTGGCCGTGGAGCAGAAGGAAGGTGGGTGTCAGAATTTCATGTCTCATACCACTCGCGCAACGGTTCATTAGGTTCCACACAGAAGAACCAAATAAACACTCGCTAAAGGTCAACTGTGGCAG
>CAUYRT010107880.1:0-92295 GCA_963574885.1 Lepilemur ruficaudatus
CTTTGACAGAGTAGGTTTTTGAATGTAACAAGATAAGTCAACTTGAGTGGTAATATATTTTGGGAAATCAGCTCACTACAAATTGTGACTGTAAACATTGTACAGTAAATGCTTTGTAGTTTTCCCCCAATTAAAAAAAAAAAAAAAGAAGGCAGGGAAATAGGTGGTAGTTACAGACCATAAATTTTCAGCTTTTTTTGATGGAAAAACAACAATATGTTTTTATACTTATGAAAATAATCCATTAAGGCATAAGGATAAAAGATACCCTAGAAAAGGGAAGAACTTCTGGAGAGTGATGCCCTTAAACAGGCCAGAGGAACGAGGTGTAATATAGCAGTGGGTGGTGTGGCTTTAGACAGACCCGTGACACACACACACACACACACACACACACACACACACACACAAACACAATTAAATTAAACTAGAACGTGTAGAATGCTCATTCCACAGCATTAGTATAGATAGAGTACAGATTCATGGATTCACATAGTTGCCCAGTTCAGGTAGATCCAAATTAAATTTTATATTCTCAGAAGACAAACTACATAAGTAGCTCACAGAAGGCTCCCATTATAAAAGCTAATTATATCCTAGGGGTGTCAGTCATGGCACCTACATAGAATAAAATAAGTACATTAAATACAATTATTCCAGGATTGCCACAATCTAAAAAATATACAATATGGGCTTCTCTCTTCAAATACAGGTCAGAGAGCAGGAAACTCTCATAGGTGCCTGCTAATAAAAAATGAAGGTCACAGATACTAAAAATTCAAGGGCTGTGAAATTATAGTTATTAGCACAATAACCCTTCTGATAGTTCTAAGTACTGCATTGGCAGCCAATCTAGATAATGGCCAGATAATCTAGATACTTTTAATAAGCATTTTGATCATCATTCGGTCATTTCTTCAAATAAAATTCTTTTTTTAATGTTTAGCATTTTAAGAAGAACCTTTAGAAAGTATATTCTATATTTTAAGCTTGTCCTTATTTCCAAGCTATACAGTGACAAAATAATTCTCTCCAAAATGCAATATGAGGCTCTTAGTTAAAATTAGAACTGAAGGAAAAGGAGAAGGCAATTACATGGAGAATGAAGTGCTCTTTATTTAAAGAATGTTCCAACAAATATTGTGGAAGAAAAACAAAAATATATTGCTCCTGCTTTAACTTCTCACTTGATACACATATCCAAGAATGAGCAGTACAGTCCTCATTTCCAAGATTTTTAGTACTGTGGGTAAGTTGGCACTTGCCTAGTCCAGTCCCTCAGAAAAGCCACATTACCCTAGAACAAGTAAAGCAGTTGTCATAGAATATTAACTACATGCTTCTATATTTTATTTAGTCTTATGTATAAATTTGGAAAGTGGAAGAATGAAGGAAGTTTTCTAAAATGGCAAAAACAAGGCAAACCAAAATAGTTATTTTTAACATTAAGCTGAATAACATACATTCTCTACTTTTCAGTAACTCTTAATTTCTAAAGTCCTTTTCTTTTTCCTCAAAATTAAGAGTTGACATATTTTCCTTCTTCTCCTTTGCTGTCAGCACGAAGTTACAGATTCGTTAAATCACAGCCAAATTTTATGTTTAATGATGTGGATATTTAGGACTAAAAAATGAAAACCTTAGGGTATGAGTATCTTGATCATCAACTAATAAAAACCTGAATAAATGGTATTTAAGTGGCAGGAAAAATGGGGATGTACTGGGAAAGCAGTGAGTAGTGCCTGAGCCGTGAGACTCAGGAGAGAGTGTTCTCTTCTAGAGGTGACTTTTCATCTTTCTCTGTTTACTGTAGGTTTTGATATCTACTTTATCAATATCCCAAATATTTTTGCTACAGTATTCTTCTTTTACACCAACCAGGTACTTTGTGTGGGGAGCCTCAGCTGAATAAATCTGATTTCTCTGCCAGCTTCTGCAAAACTCTGAACTGCTTGACGCTATTGCAAAAAAATCAAACTGCACGCATCAGTTTCCAAACTCAGCGAGGTTCTCAGCTCTGCCCACCAGGCCTTCAATGTCAATACTCTCCAGTCTGACTCCGCAGATAAGAGTGGAGACAAATTTCTCCACTCTTCTCAAACTTACAACCCTGTGGCCATCTGATTTACTTTCACCAAATAACCTTATTTCCAAGTTTTCTTTTTTTAAAGGCCATTAAAAATAAGATCATTAACATTTATCCCAAACCCAACAAAATCCCTGTAGCTGCATCCATCCTCTCTTTTCCTTGATTTTGTTTCCATGTTGAGTGGCTTTGTCCATCTTGAAGTTGACTCCACCAGAGGTGGGATCTTACTCCAGAACTTTTGAAACCTCTGCCAATTGATTATTTCCTCTTCTCTTATTTCATATGAATAATATCTTCATTTCAATTAGTCTTGCTCAATATCTGGACTCTGCCATCTTAAAACAAATATAAAGTTCAAATCATCTTACCATTGGATCTCAATAATCTTATTTAAATTATGGAATGATTTGATAAGGCAATTACTACATTTTTTCTAGCATTTACATTCTATTAATTATAAGACCCATGAGAGTGTTGAGGTGATAAAGTATCCTTTACTACTTTTTAAGATCTGGGATGATTCTAAATTGAATGAAAAAGTAGCCATTATTATCTGTAATACCCTATCTTTGGGATGCCCTCTAGCCCATACAATGTCTTATGTTCCTTACTTTCCTACCATAAAATGTTGTCATTTTCATCCCATTACATCGGGATGTGCCTTGGGTTCAGGGAAAAACATGCGCAGCAGTATTCCAAAGTGAGGGATTGTATCACATAGCTTGAACAGTTCTTTCAGCTATTAAAGAACATTCCGTTAGGTCATCCCAATTCAATGCACAGCTCTTTCTAATGTTCCTTGGTAAGAATAATGATCTTAAGGATTATACTCAGCATCATTTAGACAGTAGGAAAGAAGGGTTTATTTTTTCATGTCTCATTTATAGTAAGGCAAAGCATATTATACTATAGAAATTAACATATATGTATATTCATATACTTGTACATATACATAACACATTCATAAAAATTTCAAACGACTGAAAGAGGTATGTAGTAAAATTCAATACATTATAGGCTGTATAACTGATGTACTACCAGACTAGAATCTTATATGTGAATAGGTAGAAAATAGAAAGGAATATAAGAAGAAGAGAAGTTTTCCGACGTTTACATGTGTAAGAATTCAAAGGCGTTCTCAAAAGGAATATGATAGCTCATCTAGTGTTCCATCCATTCAATAATCGACAAAGCCCAGGGAAAAGTCTTATTTTTACCTTTAGGGTGAAAAGACCCTCACGTATAGTTCTCCTTGATCTTAAAGACACAATAACTTTAAATGCATATGTACATACGTAAAAGCATGCATGCAATAATTAGTGTTTTCTTCATGAAAGAAGATTTTCAGGATAGGCAAATGTTACATATGGGTGATACATTTCTGCAAATGTAATACTTTACTTTCAACTTTCCAATGTCTATATGTATTTAAGTTCTAGCCAAGAAAGTGAGTGAATGCAAAATCATAACATAAATACCACTGGTTGCTTTTAAGGAAAGCTGATTGTAGTATCTCTGTGAGCATTTTATTTATTAAGAATAAATTTTAGTAGTATACCTTGAATCATGTCTATAAATTAATGCTCAAAGCATACATAAAATCTAATTGATCTCAAGGGGTCCATTACTAAATGAAACCCACTTTTGCCCCTAGAGGGATGGTACATGTTCTAATCAGGGGAGCACACTACTCAGAATCCCACCTTCCCGCTGATGGTAAGCACTGCCATGAAAGGCAATTGCAGTTTATTCCAACACTACTCATTTACCAATGCAGATACATGGCAGTTTGTTTCTGAGGATCTCTGTGTGTGCTTAAGATTTTTACCCAAGTAATCTTTAAGTTCAAATCAGTTGTTGTGCAAATCTCTGTAGAAAATCCTATGTAATAAAATAATAGTTTTCAAACTATACTCAAAATAGAAAATCTCTCCCAAATTAAAAAAAAATACATCAAATCTTAACATGTGAGATTAACTCCCAATATGTAAAATTATGAAAAGGCGGTGTGTTGTGTCTGACCTGCAGAACTTGAGTGCAGGGTCACCACAGTCCTCGCTCTTCTGCAGCTCTTACCTCTTCCACCCACACACCCCAATCTATTCTGCATTTCTGAAAATTCCTTATTTTCTTACCTTCCCAGTCTGAAAGCTATTACAACCATGTAATTCAAAAATTATCTTTCCATATGGAAATCTACATCATGTAGCTCCAAAAATACAGGCCATATGTGTGTTAGTTTCCAACAAGGCTGATCCTGCTCCTGCACGCATGCGTGCTGTCAGGGAGGCGTGGAAACACGGTGCGATGCGAGGGGAGCTCAGGGAGAGAAAAAATGAAAGAGTTCTCTTTTAAGACATTATTTTTTAACATCTTTAATGAGATAGAATTCACATACCATAGTATTCACCAATTTAAATGTTACAATTCATGTTTTATAATATTTATAGAGTTCTGCAGATATCACCACTGTCTAATTTTAGAACATTTCATCGCGCCAAAGGAGACATAGTGCCCACAAGCAGTCACATCCCATCCTCCCCCTGCAGGTGCTGCCAACCACTAGTCTACCTTCCATCTCCACGGGCTTGCCTATTATCAAGAACACATATAAATTGAACCACAAGATATGTGCTCTTTCGTAGCTGCATCATTTCGTTTAGCCTATTATTATTTAAGGTTCATTGTCATTATGTAGCATGTCTCATCACTTTCTTCTTTTTTACTGTCAAATATTCTTCCATTGTAGGATGTACCACGTTTTGTTTATTCCTTCGTTGGTTGATGGATATTTGGGTTGTTTCCACCCTTTGGCTATTATGAACAATGCTGCTATAAACATCTGTGTACAAGTTTTTCTGTGGATGTATGTTTTTATTCTCTTGGGTATGTCCCCAGGAGCAGAATTCCTAGGCTGTGCAGTAACAGTTGAACATTTTGAGGAAGTGCCAGACTTTTTGACAGAGGGCTGCACCCTTTTACAATCCCACCAGCAACGAGGGCTCATAATTTTCCTCACGAGGGCTCTGGATTTTTCATATGCCCATCAACACTCATTATTACCTTTCATTTTGATTACAGCCATCCCAGTGGGTGTGCCATGGTGTCTAAGTGTGGTTTTTATTTGCAACTGGCCAACAGAAAAAGGATGGTGTTCATTTTTTATATGTTTATTGTCCATTTGATACCTGCTTCAGCAGAGTCTATTCAGACTCTGTCCATTTTAATTGGATTATTGTCTTATTATTATTGATTTGTAAACATTGTTTATATAGTCTATATACCAGTACATTATCAGATAAGGAATTTTCCAATGTTATTTTCAATATTCTAGGTTGTCTTTTGATTTTCTTAATGGTGTCTTTTGAGAAACACAAGATTTTCATTTTGATTAAGTCTAATTTATCTATTTTTTCTTTTGCTGCTTGAGCTTCATTGCCGTATCTCAGAAGTCTTCATATAACTCCCAATCATGAAGACTTTTTCCTATATTTTCTTCTAAGGTATTTATAGTTTTAGGCGTTATAGTTAGGTCTATGATCCATTTTGAGTTAATTTTTCTGTGTTGTGTGATAGAGTCAAACTTCATCGTTTTGCATGTGTCCCAGCACTGTTTGTTTACAAGATACTTCTCTCCACATTAAAATGCCTTTGCACAACTGAAAATAGACTGAGCCTAAGTGTAAGTGTTTACTTACGGACTGCCAGTCTATTCCATTCATCTGTATGTCTGTCGTTATGCCACTACCACACCATCTCGTTTACTGTACTTTTGTAATAAGTTATGAAATCAGGAGACCTCCAGTTTTGTGCTCCTGTTGCAAGATTATTTTGGGTATTCTGGGTCCCTTGCATTTCATATAAAATTTCAGATCACCTTGTCAATTTCTGCAAAAAGTATATAAATAATTGAGCTGATTTCACTAGATTGCATGGAAACTTCTGGTCAATCTGGGAAGTATTGTCATTGTAACAATATTGAGTTTTACAATCCATAAAGGTGAGATGTTGTTACATTATTTTAGGTCTTTGTCAATTTCTTTCAACAAGTTTTTTCAGTTTCATGTCTTACACTCCTTTTGTTGCTGTTGTAACTGTTTTCTCTGTCTTAATTTCATTTTCAGATTGTTCATTGTAGTTCATATAAGTACAGTTGATTTTTGCATATTGATCTACTAACTTGAAACTTTGCTGAATTTATTTATTAGTGCTAATAGTTTTTAGTCGATTCATTATAATTTCATATACACAAGGTCATACCATTTGCAAATAGACATAGTTACCTCTCTCCCTTTCATTCCTTTTCTTTTCCTCTTAATTCCCCCCAGAAGTGGCAAGACCTTACATCTTCGTTTTCTTCCTGTCTTAAGGGGAAGACATTCTCTTTTTCTCAACTAAGCTACGCTAGCTATGGGTTTTTCATAGATGCCCTTTATTGAACTGAGGAAGTTCATCTGTATTCTTAATTGGTTTAGTGTTTTTATCATGGAAGGTTGTTGACTCTTATCATATGCTGGTTCTATGTATATTGCTATGATCATGCAGTTTTTGTCTATTATTCTGTCAATATGATACACTACTTTGATTTTCAAATGTTAAACCCAGCTTGCATTCATCAGATAAATCCTACATGTTTATGATGTATAATCCCTTTAACTGGGTGCTGAATTTAGTTTATCAGTATTTAACCAATGCTATTTGAGTCTGTATTCATAAAGACAGTGGTCTGCAGATTTCTTTTCTTTAGATGTGCTTGCCTGGGTTTTGATATCACGGTAACACTGGCCTCATAAAATGAGTTGAGAAATGTTCCATCCCTTATGTTTTAGAAAGATTTTGTTAAAAATTATGTCAATTTTCATCACAGTTTAGTAGAATTCACAAATGAAGTAAAGTCTAGTAAAGCTTGGACTTTAATTTTCAGTAAGTTTTTAAACCAATATTTCAATTTGTCAGTTGAGATTTTCTAATATTCCTTGAGTCAACCTCTGTAGTTTATATCTCTTTTAGGAATTTGTTCATTTCATATGAATTATCTAATTAGTATATAGTTTATAGTGCTCACGTATTATTCTTTTTAATTTTATAAGGTTATTATTGAAGTCCTTCTTCCACTACTGATTTTAGTAATTCGAATCTTTCTTTTTTATGGTCATTCTAGCTAAAGGTTTGTCAAATTTTTAAAATGATTTCAGGGAACCAATTTCTGATTTCATCAGTCTTCTCTATCTTCTATTTTATTATATTTTTGCTGTTCTCTTTCTAATTCCTTCCTTCTATTTGTCTTTATTTTGCTCCTTTCTCTCAATTTTTAATGAAACAGACTAGGTTACTCATTTGAAATCTTCTTTTTTATATGTGATCATATAATCTATGAAATTGTCTCTTATTAGCTCCATGCATCAGTATGTTTTGGTGTATTGGTTCTCCATTTTCACTAGTCTCAAAACACCTTATAAAAGTACTCTTGTTATTCATACACTGCTTTTATCTAAAGCTGTACACATTCTTCTTCATTCATTTTTCTGTATTCTTCAGATTGCATAATCTCTATGAATGTACCTTCAGATTTTCTGATTCTTTCTTCTGCCAGCTCAAGTCTACTACCAATGCTCCCAAGTTGTATATTTTTCATTTCAATTATTAATTGTACTTTTCAACTCTAGAATTGCCATCTGGTGCTTTTTAAAATAACTTTATCTCTTTATTTATACTGCCTATTTAATAGGACATTGTCATTCTATACTCTTTTACTTTGTGTACCATTTGCATTAGTTCCTTGACCACATTAATAACAGCTGCTTTGAAGTCTTCTGCTAAGTCTGACATCTGACAGTTACTATTGCCTGTTTGTTTCCCCTATGTATGGGTCACACTTTCCCATTTCTTTTTTTTTTTTGTGTCCTAATTTTTTGTTGAAAACTGCATAATACACTGTTTTAGATAACATACTATAATAATACCAAAATACCAAATTCTACCCCCGTTACCCCAAGGCTTCCTGTTTTTGCACCCTGTTTGTTTGTCTAGTTTCTTGGCTGCGCTATTCCACTACAGTCTGTTTCCCAGCCACTTGCAGCCTCTGGTGTCACTCCTCCCAAGTCATGCCCGTGAGCCTGTGTGCACTCACCCTGGGGCAACAGCGGCTGTAATAGATCTCCTCCAACTGTCTCTTTCCTTGATCGCTTTGTATTCTGTCAAGCTGAGTCTGTTTATACTATACTTACCTGCTAGCTCACACTAATTTCAGGCTGATTCCTTTATTATATCAAAAAATGTCCTGGGCATAAATTTATCCACAGTCTGATCCAAATGAATATGGGTCTCACTGCAGAAGTAGACTCGAGGACAAATTCCAAGGTTGTTCTGACCCCAAGAAGACTCTTCTTAGCTGTACCCTTTTTTGCTTTATGCCATTGACATAATTTCCAGAGACTTCAAGGCATTGTGTATTTACTTATTTGTTTTATAATTTTAACCAGTATGGTTATTCCACACTGTCCTTCTGGACATCATTCTCCTACCTCATCTTTATTCTTATATTTTTTATACACACACTTAAATTTTCATGAATCCCATGATTTTATATTTAACCCTCTTCTATTTTCTTTTTAATATATGTTCACTCTCTGCATAGAGGTGACTCTCAGCTTCTTTCCTGGTATCCAAAATGACAGTGCAACTTGCTTATAAATATCTTTTCATGAAAATCAACTTGCTATTCAAGATCAACATTCACCAAATGGGATTTGTCCTACTTTCCCAAACATAACCTATTTCTTATTGGCCAATATGAGTGAAGGTGAATGGAATTGCTCATTTCAGTTTGAAATTTTCAGCCGTTCTTGGATTTTAATCCTAACATCCATTATAGAAGATCTTTCTTCTACCATTTCCAGTGTCCAGATGTTTATCATTTAATCCGAGCTGCGCTGAGTACATACCATACTCAAAACTCTGCTCTGATGAAAGCAGCTAGATAAGAAATTATAAAAAGTGATTAGTTTTGCATAATCCCAACGATTTACTCCCTGTGATGCTTCCAGTTTAACCACAACTGATTTAATCAACAATCAAGATCTTACTCAAATTGAAGACAGTCATATGATAGGGAGCCTTAAGGAGACCTCCACCAACACTGCAGAGCACTGTGCATTATCTGAAGACCAGAGCCAATTAGATCTCCTCTCAGAGAAATGGGAGTAAATGCATAGAGCACTGCTTAGCACAAGAGATTCAGAGGTTCCTATATATTACACTAATGCCAGAAAATTATGTTTATAGATCTTATCCACATAACTTTTTCTTAGATACATCTTAGTATGTTTTATAATATAAAATATCATAATAGAACTGATGACAAAATATTTTTCACTTCATTAAATGCAAATGATCTTTATTCACTTATTTCTAAAAAACTAACACTTCTTTAAAGAGTCCATCTCACTTGGGTCTTTGTTATAACGATACATTATTTGAATTTTTAATAGGTAGAATTTTATGAGTCATATTGTATTTATCTGCACAAATGTAGATCTAGATAGTCACCATTATTATCAGAGAAAGAATGCGGACCAAAGAGCTGGTTATAAAATCAAAGTTTTGAAAACAATCAAGTGAAGTTGAGATCACCTATTGTGAGAGAATATGCCACCAAGACCGAAGACAAGCATCCCCTCTGCTGAATTATTTAAAATAGTTAATTTGATTGTCAAAATTTGTATTGCTTTTGTCTAAATATGAGTCTTCTTTGACTCTATGTACTATGTCTTATATAATTTATATGAACTATTTTGAGTTGTTAACCCCTCAAATTCTAAGTACAAAGAAAAACATTTCTATTTTTACCTCTAGCAAAAAGCCTAACCTGCATTAAGAAAATTACATGGTAATTTAATAGCATTAATGTCCTCTAGTGAAATATGAATTGTGACTTCAATATTAATTTTAATACAATAAAAATATTACAGTTGCTTCCCCTTTCATAACATGTTCAGTATATTTCAGCCATCAATTTGTGCCTCTTTCATTCTCAATCCATTATTATGGAGTTTTATTTCCTTAGGCACCAGGGGAGAAGCTGATTAATTAGAAGTCAATCAAAAATATCTTTCAGACACGTTTCCTTCTGGAAATTGATAAGACACAGATGAGAAAATGTACTCCAACAGAAGGACAAATTGCTTTCTGCTGCAGATGCGTAAGAGTTTAAGATTATAGAGGCAACTTACTTTCCATGACACACCTCCAGCCAAATATCTTTAATGGCATTGCTTGGGGAGTATGCCATCTCATTAATGAAATCAGCTAGGCAAGGATACCTTAAAGCTGCACTCTACTTAGCATGGTGATCTCTTCCTATTACAAAGTACCAATTCTTCAATTTATTTTCCATGGAATCTAGCCAGAATTTTGTGTGTTGTTTTTTAAAGCAAAGCAGTATCACAATTGAGCAATATAAACTATATATTTAGGTCTAAAACACTAAGGAAGACATTGTATCTCAAGTAATTCATTTGATGTTATTGAAAATAATTTATATTTGATCTCCAACCCAAGAGAAATATACTGTTTAGAAATAACAAAACAAGAAATGGTTACAGCATGAGTTATATTTTTATATGTTTGTGCTTTATTCCAAATCAGATTATTTTATCTACTATTGGGAAGACAAAATGCCCCAAAAGGAAACTAATAGCATGGAGAATAGAAAAAATGATGGATACAGAAGAGAACAGGACAGGATTGTGTCTCAGAGTAATACACTGAATTTGCACATTCCCCAAAGTTATATCCCACCAGGGCCACAGAACAACAGTCCTCCCGCTTCAGCTCACTGGGATTAAATTTTCTCTTGAATAAAATGAAACATAAAGTTCCAAATTTTCCGTAGGGTAATATTCTCTGCTTACTGTGGGAAGGCGGCAGTGGAATGAGAGTGCAGACACTGAGGTTCTTTCTACACCACCCTCCTGCGGGCCTTTTAAAAGCATCAGGACAAGGAGGCAGAGGACACACTTCTGGCAACCCTAGTGGCGCCTGCTGGCTGCTGTGGCTGACCAGGGCTCACTCGGCCTTTGGCAGTAAGCCGGGGTATAAAGAGCAAGAATAGTATATTATGGGACATTCAGGCACCACACTGAGTGCTCCTACATAGGTTATCACATTTGGTTACTTGAGTTTCTGCTTTTCATAAATTTCTCAATAATAAAAGGCAAATGAGATTATTTATCAAGTATTTAGAGATCCAAAAGAGAAAATAAAAGGATTCCTTACATACATAAAATTTATATTCCTCATATTTAATACTGAAATTGATCTTTTTATTGAATTCAGAATAAGTTATATCATATATATGGAGTCACATTAAATGTATAATTTAATAAAGAGGTTGATTTTGAAAAATGTAGGAATGTTTTGTTTTTATTCCAAATCATCTGACCTTTTATTTGATATATAGACAACTATCTCTGAACAAAGATTAATAAGAAAGTTCTTATGTTAATGTTTTTCCCTTGTCAGTTATATTATATTTGAGTTTCCATAAAATATAATTACCCATCAGAGACAAGTTGTCAAGCATCAAAGTGACTGCGTAACTGTGGAGTGACTCTTGAGGTTTTATAGTCTTTGACATGACCGCGGGATAACTCCCCTCTGCCTGCGTCATCTCATAGGTCAATATGACAGGAAGCCATGTTTATAAAGGGTCGTTGGTCTTACTTTAGTCAAACATTATAATCTTTGAAAAATTGCATTAAAAGTACATGCACTGTATAATGCTTTATGCTTTTTAAAATCAGTAACTTTCCAACCCAATTGAATAGAATTATATCAATTGAATTGTATTTCCTGTCTCTTATGGTTTAATACTAATTCTGAAGTGGTATAACATCTGTGAGTAACTGTAGAAAGATGTTGACACAAGTGTTACTAGAAAAATACCCATTTTCTTACTTTTCTATGCATATATGTATACATATATGCATAACATTTTGCATTACATATGTATACATATTTATAGCTTCAAAATTGCTTACTTATTAAAATTTCTTTTGTATCTCCCTATTTCCAGAGCTTAGAACAGTGCCTAGCAAATAGAATGTGTGCAGAAAATATTTACTGAAGAAATGAAAGTCACTTGAACCCACAAAATATTTTGAACTCTTCAAAACGAAAGATTCAAATGCCACCGACTTGAACAGTTGCATACCACTGAGACTTATGAATTTTTGTGTGACCATACATATTATAACTGAAAGAGGCAACTTACTCATTGGCTACCTCTCCAAGCAGACTTTCACTTTTTCTTCTATAAAAGATTTCATGTGGAAGGTAGTGTCTTCAACTTAGAGGGGACATGAGACTTTGATTGGATCGAGTCATTTTGAGAACCATACTCATTTTGTTCAAATACTCTTATGTCTAAAGCTATTATCATATTATGTATTAGCTATTTCAATAAAGATATGAGGTAAAACATCCATAATACTCATATCCCAAACAATAAGATTAAAATGAAGATATTCTAAGGATAGTATTTCTTAAATACTTTTATTTCACTACAAAGTTTTTTTAGAAAGTCTACATATTCTGAAAGCCCAAAGAGGGCAAGAATTGTTAGCTTCATTTATAACATATTTAATTTCTTAATTGAAAGCAAAATATTTTCATTCAGATTTAAGGGTCAGGAAAATATTTTTATATACATAAAAATGTATACAAAATAAACTAATTATATAATTTCAACTATTGATCTCTGCAAAATAATAAAACTATTCAATTTAATTCATCTACCATAACAGGATATGGTGATAAGACTTCTATATTCTCTTTCCTAAAGTCGCATTTAACATAGTCGGTGGCAGGCAAGTAACCATAACACAGCACAGACTAGAACAAATTATATTGGTCCACCTTTTTGCCCTACTCTAATCAATAATGTCCTTAAAAACAATAGTGCAATACTGTAAACCTAAACGTCATAGAGTCCAGACTCTATCATTTCCGTCCAGCCTGCCTCCAGGTTTTGGCAACAACATAATGGGCAAAGTTTCTGAGCCTGAAGGTACATGAGACTCAGGTTGCCTATTTGTGTCTGTGTTATTTGACTCCCGTGATTACGAGTCTCCCACAGGGGTCTCTGATGCCAGCTTAGTTTTTCCTCTGTCTCTTTCTTTCTTGCCTCTCAGCTGTTATTGCTAAGATTACTTCAGGTACTGTTGCTTGTTTTTGTTCTGTGACACTTCCTCTTTCAACTCACGGGTGTTTCCTTCGCCCCAGATCAATAAACATCCCAGCCGGCCAGGAGGCGCAACTCAGTGTTTATGAGGAACCTCACCTGCACAGGCGTTATACACTTACCCGCACTCTTTATTTAGCTCCCTCATGCCTACAGGTTGGCGTTTACTGCCTCCTGTGTGCACGGGGCTCAGAAGGGCACTTACAGGAACAGACTGATGTACTGGGACGTCATTCCATCTTTATTGGAAAAATAGTTCTCCAGGAAAAGATTTTTTTCCTCAAGCAAGAGTGATAAAAACATGAATAGAAGTCATAAAAGTGTAGTTTGTGAATGAACCCTTAGCAAAATGAGGTTCAATGTGTCTAATGGCTGACAAACATGTTTCCCTAAAGAATGTTTTTTATTGAATTGTTAATTTCTCCATACGAACCCCAAAGCCACATTACCAAAAAGTACCTGAAATTAAACTTTATTTCCACTACACTCTAGTATAATGTAATATAATTTATATTTTTCACTGAAAAATATGCAGGGGCACATGCTGTGCTTGTAAGTCCAGCATGCTGGGCAGCAGAGAGGCAGCAGAGCTGGGGGCCAGGAGCTCTAAAAACAGGCCAAGCGTCCTCTGCCGCAGGAGCAGGAGGAGGAGAAGGCCGCGCAAGGAGCCCCGGGGGCGGAGTGTGGTTGAATCACTGCAGGCAGAAACTGGGGGCTGGGCATTTTGTGTGAATATAAGCATGTGTCAGGGGAGCTCAGGGCCTGGTCTGCTAGAGTTAAGTTACCAGCTGAATTTCAGGGTGACTGGAGCAAGGGTATGTGTAGGAGAACGGTTGCTGGTCCAAACTTACAACGTCTTCACAATGTCAAGCAGGCTTTAATTAAAATACGAAGACGTATCTACACTACTAAAATTCAAAGAGATGGAAAGTAGAATGGTGGTTGTCAGGGGCTGGGGAAAAGGGGAGTCGGGAGTTGTTGAAGGGGCACAAAGTGTCAGTTTCGCAAGATGGGAAAGTCCTGGAGAATGGCTCACAGCAACGTGAACAGCTTAATGCTGTTGAACTGGACGCTTAAAAACAGTGGAGATGTTTGATTAATTTTAGGTTACTTGAATTTTACCACCGTTAAAAATAAGAAACATGATTTAAGATCTGACATGATGTTCACAGTTCAATACTAAAGGAAAACAAAATTTAAGGTGATTATCTAGAAAATGTAGATGCAAAATACATTTGTCCAAACACCTGGAAAAAAGGACAGACAAGCTCCTGCTGTGCTTCCCCCACTCGCCCACCCCTGCATCTCACACACACACGCACACACACACATGCACACGCACGCGCGCTCACAGCTATACGCCGACACGCAGGCCACTGCACACTCATCAGCCGTGGGCGGGGACGCTCCGGTTCTCTCTGCCCTGTCGGCCACGTGCCCGCCGTACAAGGTGCACCGACCGGCCGCAGCACTGCCCACAGACAGCCCGCCTGGGGACACGGGCCGCTGAGCCGGCCACCATGCGACGGCCCCGGGGCCGCAGCGAGCTAAGCGCGGGGTCCCCAGCCAGACCAAGCCAAGGATCCGAGAACGAGGGAACTCTAAGGACACAGCTGTGCAGACAGGTGGAGGGGCGGCATAGAAAAATGACCTGGGCCATCAGAAGAGCAGAATCTTGATTATGAGCCACACCTTTTGGGGACAGCGGGTCAATCCGGCCACGGGAGAGCCCGCACCTGCACACACAGACCTGCGGGGCCGGGAACCCAATTTCAGAGCTCTGGTGTTCAGGGACTCCCCACATGGGACAGTCCTCCCCCGAATTTTACTTACACTGCAGAACCCACTAATTTGGCACTAAAACATTGACAGAATAAAGCCTTGTCATGTACTTAAACTGAGCAATTTTCAGGTTGTCCAGAGAACTGCACTACAGCCTCCGCGCTCTCGAGCTTGCGATTTTACCCAACTATGGAAGAAGATAACTAACGTTTGCTTATAAATATCTTCTGTATTTTCTTCTTAACAGCACTTAGGGACACTGATCTTTGGGCTCAGACAGACCCAGGATCCAATCCTGATGTCACCTAATACCTGGAGCATATTTGGACTGTTGCTCAAACTCTTAAACATCAATATCCTTATTTCCAAAATGCAGGTAATGCAAACACAGCACCTGCTGCGTGCGCCAGGAGGCTGCAGGGCCTAACACAGCTAATCTCTCAATAAAACGGCTGTGCGCTTCCTATTGTTATTTTTATTACTATTTCATTTGAATTTAAGTAGTGTCCTCCTACTCTGGTGAGACTATTAAATGAAACATAGATCTTTACAATAAAGGTAATAATTTTAATTGTATGTTTAAGAAAATCAAAAGCCCATCTTGTAACATGTCTTTAAGCCACTTTGGTGATCAAGGCCATGAATGAAGGCCACCAGGCTATTTGAGAGAGGCAGTCTCCCAAGCAGCAGAGCACTGCTCTGCTACATACTGTGAGTGGCTTCCTCTCCACTGGTTTTCTGCCTTGGCCTGCATTTTTGTTTGTTTGCATTACTGTCTTTTCTTTCTCTTTGGTCATTTTTAGCTCCTGACAACCTCATTTCCATTCCTCCCCTCCCTCCCCTCTGCTCTGCCCCTGCTCCCCACCTCCTCCCTCTACTGCATTCAAGTCTAACCTGAGCAACTAGTTGTTCCAAATCCCTTTCTTGTGCCAGCGTCTCTTTACTTCACAAAAAGAACAAGAGCTTTGAAGGAAAGGGCAGCCGACGTTCCAGCGTCCCTTACAGTGGACTGGACGGTTACTGAGCCGGCCGGCCAACAGTCGCTACATGGGGCATCTTACAGGTATTAACAAACAATCCGCCAGCATCTGTGCAATGTGGGATATTATCATTTCCCATTACAAAGATAGGGAAATTGAGTCTCCCAGGAGTTGACCTGTCCGTGGTCATGGAGCTGGTAAGCAGCTTTCCGAGGAAGCTAACGTAGGACCACCTGGCCCCAAGCAGTGTCCCAGCCACTGTGTCCGGACCTCATGGGCTGTGTGTGTTGCCTTGTCTTCTAACCTTGTCTTCTAGCTTTATTTTCTGTTCACTCTTGCTGTAAATTCTCCCCTTTCCGTATTTTACCTATGAAGGGGTCTATGTGGAAAAGAGGAGTGTAAATCAGGGAGAAAACTTTAAAGAATCCATGTACAGATAGGCTTGATCTGCTGGACAAGGTCACAGCAACCACCTGCCAGGACACTCTTCTGAGCTCATGAGAAGTTAATTCCTCCCTTCCAAACCCCATTTGTTGAGCAGGGAAGACAAATGTGAGAAGCAGATCTGTGTTCCAGCCACAGGGCTGCACAGACCACCTAGCTGCAGGCCCAGAGAGGCCTGACCCTCGCATCTGGGGACAAAAGGAGCCCTGGCTCCACAGAGGTCACAGAGTGAAGCACAACATCGCTCCAGGAGAGGGTGATGGTGAGAGCTCAGGCAGTGGCAGAGACAACACTAATGACAAAAAGAGAAAAGGACACCTGTATTGCAGATACCTGTTCTTCTGTCATCCTTGCAGGGAAGGTGAGTGAACCCCAACAGGACCCTCACTAGGATCTTCTGTGCCCCAGGACGGCCTCACAGACATCACCCAGACTGACTGGCCCGCCTCCTAACCTTGGAGGCTTCTCTCATCCTGCTCTGTGTTCCTACTTAACTTTTCCTTTGAAAAGTTTCTGGATTTTAAACTATAAAATTATTAATTCAGCATATAAAGATGAGATTAATTTTCAAGAGCTCTGGACAGGGTGTCGGAGGCCTAAGTGATCACATAGGTGCTGTGCAACCTCTCTGGGTGTGAGCACCCTCGTTTGCCGAGGCGAAGGGTTGGATTAAACAACCTTTAATATCCTTCCTGGTTCAAAGGTAGGACTCTGCACTCATAGGGAGAATGGCGAATAGTACAGTCTCTGCATTTTTCTTAATTGCTTTATTTGACTGATTTTTTTTTTTAATTTCTGAAGAGAATAAGCTAATTATGGGTATAGTACAGGAGTTGAACATGTATTACAGCGGTATGTCCATTTTTGTGTATTGAGTCTGCTCAGGGTTGCCGAGGGGGTTTGCAGTTGACCCTCACTGCATGTTCCAGGACGCCGCTCAGCTCTGCTTCCTGCCCACCTCCCTCTCGGGCTGGCCTCTGCTCTCTTTGAAGGGAGTGAATCAGAATGACTGTGCCTTCCCACACCTCATTATTAAAACATGGAATCAAAGCCTAAAATACATCCATTTTTCCTCGCCAGCACTTCCTGCTGCAAACCGTCGGCCTCTGCTCCGTGGGCGCTGAGCGGAGCCCACCCCAGTGTCGGAGCTGCCTGCTCCTGTCTACAGTTCTTTGTGCACACAGAGTCAGACTGATGGTTTCAAAACAAAATAAGGCATGCTGTGGAATCTTGCTTAAAACCTGCTGGTAGCGTCCTACTGTACTCGGAATTTAGGTAAAACTTCTCTCCTTGGCTTTCAAATCCTCCACACTGTCAGAGCCCAGGGTGTCCTTCTCCTCTCAGTTGTTCTGACCTGTGGGCTCCCCCTACCTGGGACCCTCCCTGCTGGGTGACCTTACTCTAAGCCTCATGGGGCTGTTTTCTTCTGTCAGTTTCATCTCAGCTTAAAATTTACTTCCTCTGAGAAGGCTTCCCTGGGCACATTTAAGTCACTCTTCTTTTTACATGACGTTTAAAAATTCTATGCAAAACAATCTTGAGCACTGTTACTCATTTCTCCATTGCTTATTTCCTGTTGCTCAGATCCTCCCACACACACACACACAAGTCTCACAAAAATAGGAAACTATCTGCCTTATTCATCTCCATGACCTGGCAGAAATCAGGTTCTCTCTCTCTCTCTCAATCTCTCTCTCCCTCTCTCCCTCTCTCTCTCTCTCTCTCTCTCTCTCTCTCTATATATATATATATATATATATATGTATGTATTTGGGGAATATATGTAAAAATGCAAAAGCACAAAGAATAAGTGAATGACTAACCCTCCAACCCTACTTCAAAGGCACTTAACTAAAATAATTTTATATAAACATCACTTTACAAAAACAAAGAAATATTCTCTTCCCATTCCACATAAATATTCCCACCCTGAACCTTTAAATAAGGCCTTGTGTTCCTCAAAAAGGATATAAAATCTTATTAAATTTGTCACTGATTGCAAGGTACATCTGAATGAATCATTGTTCTATAGTAAATTAGAATAGCATCTCAAAAATTAATAAAATTCTTAAGATTGGTAGTAGATCTTCTTTCCAATTCTCTCTCCATGCCAATTGTTTAAATAAAAATAAGAAGAATAAATAACTCAGGGAGCAAATATAGTTTGTAAAAGAAGCTATTAATTGAAAAAATAAATGAAATTCAATTCCATGTACTTCACCAGCAACATGAGCAAAACTATATAAATAAATAAAAAGGGAAAAGTGCTGAAGTAAAGTCAATATAAGAAATTCTCAACCCAATTAATTTGTCTCAAAGACAAAAATTG
This sequence comes from Lepilemur ruficaudatus, assembly GCA_963574885.1. Taxonomy (NCBI): domain Eukaryota; kingdom Metazoa; phylum Chordata; class Mammalia; order Primates; family Lepilemuridae; genus Lepilemur; species Lepilemur ruficaudatus. The sequence goes on from CAUYRT010107880.1 coordinate 18,867, forward strand.
TTCAAATTATCTATCACAAAGTGGGGGCCTTACACTTGTAATATGTTTCTGTAAGCACTACAGGCACACAGTGAACTGGTTTGAAACAGGGTAAATCTTTCTTCCTACCAAAAGTAATAGTCCCCTTCTTGTGGGCTGCCTATGATTTATGTATACAGAGAACCTGTCTGTAGCGGTTATTGGAGAGCTATCTCGCGTGGCCTGTGGATGCCAAAAACATTCAGATCGGCATCCTAGTGCTCTCCTCCTGAAAACAGTAACAAGAAAAAACATCATCAGATTACAGAGACCATGTGCCAACTCTACAACCCAACACAATTAAACCGTCATGGAGACGAGTGCCAGTGTACGCTTTGTGGCAATTATTTGAAACCTGAACCTTGGGAAACTTCATTGAAGAGTTTTATAACTCTTTATTGAAGAGTTTTTTAGGGCAAACTAAATTGGATATTCTTAATATGAAATTCCAACAAATTTAAGAAATCCTTTCATCCAACGCTACCACATGTAAAGAAGAAAGAAAACATCTCTCGAATATTGCTGAATAGTCTCTGCAGTTGAAGTAACTATGAATTAGGACATTCTGCAGGTTCGGTTTATAGTTATGTTCAGTAAGAATCTTTGTTTAAATTTTACTCCACCAAATACGACTTTAACCACACAGCCCTTGGCCGCCTCACAGTCGGTTTCGGGAGAGACGTGGCACGCGTGGCCTCGGTGATTTGCTGGCTGAGAACCACGGCTGGCTGGTTTGTCAGGTGGAAGGTCGGGACGTGTGCGTTCCTCATGCCCTTTTTCTAGTTTCATTCTGCACTTAGCATGTTAAAGGCACCGAGAAGTACAGCCATAAAGAAATGCATGTCTAATTTTGTTTTAGCCTGCATTTCCCAAAACCAGACTGCCCACAAAACTCTTTTATGCCATAATATATATATTAACACACATGGAACGATCATTTGCAGAATACATTCTGGGAAACTATCAGCACTAAAATTTATTACAGACACAATTTTTTTTGAAGCATCTTACATCATTTTAAATAGAATCATCGAGTTTTAGAGCTGAAGGTACTTAAAATGATCTAGTTCAAAGCCTTCAGTTTGCAGTTGATGAAAGGAACCACAAGGTCGTGCAGCTCGTAAGTCCGTGATGTGGCCCATGAGGACCGTGTCCTGCGAATGCCCAGGCCAGGACTCTCCTTATGATGCCAAAAGGAAAAAAAAAAAAATTCCTTTTGCACTCATCTTGAGAAATGATTGAAACAGAAAGAAATTTGAAATCAAAGGAACTGAAGATAGTTTTTACACTTATTAACTCTATGTCCTTGGGCACATAGATTCCTCTTCTGGAAAATAGGCATCTTAATCATGTTTTATTTGCCTAGCTCATAGAATTGTCAAGAAACCCAAAGAAGCTAATAAGATACATGAAAGTATGTGATATGGAGGCCTGGGCAAACGTTAATGTCATTAATTAATATTGTGTCTGGTTTGCTTCACCGACCTGCATTTGGAAGACTAAAACTCTAAGGTGATTTTTGGTAATTAATGTTACCGGCCTCTAGTTTCTCTGGCTTGCTGGTGGAGTTGTGGCCTGTGCTTCTAGACTGGAAGAAGAGACAGCTGGATGATTGGAAACTTTGGAAATTATACTCACTCACTTGGAAAACAGCATGTTCCTAGTATTTTTAAGAAACTTGAACTGATAAATAATCTTAATGAATTCAAAGAGAAAACAGCCTAACATTCTCATGACAGGAAAATTGGGGGTTATGGTAAAATGTTGACATAATTTCCTCTAAGATGATAATGGATGCGGCACCAAGAATCTTCTCTTATTTAATTGGAATAACATCACAGAACCTAATGCAGTTGGCAAGAGTAATTGTAGGAGTATTGTTTTGTTGAAATGAAATGTTACATAGGTTATCAAATGGTGTCAGACTTATCATTGTTTTTACTTTTATTTTCTCCAAAAATTCTTTCTTGACCTCTGCATCTCTAAGTGTATAACAAAATTCTAAATTCAATTGATTTGATCTATGACAAATAGATGGAAAGAATACTCTTTCCTCTAATATTTACTTCTTTCCATATATTTTTATATCTTACTTATATAATATTTAGTTCCTTAAGATACACTGGAGCATAGTTTATGAAAGCTGAGACTCACCAAATTGAAGCAGTGAATTGTGTCTCATGTGGGCCAAAGCCAGATTCTTTTTATCTGAAGCCATCTGGGAGTTGAGTCCTTCATGCATTCATAGTGTGACTAGTCTCCCAGATCCCCTGTACCTTTAAGTAAACTTTGCTAAACCTGGCATCACTCCCTAACCACAGCTGCCAACTCTTGAAGAAAGGAGTCTCCAGCATTAAAAACTAAGCAGTTTGCCAGTGTCATTCACCGAAGAATCTAGGACAGCAGAATGTTCTTCTCTAGAGACCTGAGAGTTAGAACTCATAAGTTCTAACTTTCACTGACCCTCAACTGGGCAGGGTTCTTATAGAATAAATGGGAAAAACCCATTTAAGTATAATTTGGATTCCAAGGGGACAAATACCTATTTCTCTAATGAAATTGGTAATTTGCTATTGATTATTTCAGAAGCTGCAGGGTAGAACCAATCGTCTAAAACCACTGTATGTGTCCTGAGAGAAGAATCACAGCCTGAATCACAAAAGGTCACTAAATGCTAAATGTTGAATGAATTAAAAGCAGTGCACTAGGACTTACTGAGAGAAGTAAAGACAGTACAACAAGAGTTATGCGCATTTCTGGAAAAAAGCAATGTATTTCAGTGCGTGTCTCTGCTTGCAGCAGTGGGTGTACACAGTGGTGGAAGCTGTTTGTTGGTGCTGACAATTGCCGTGATGGTCTTGTAGAGCCCCTTACTCACCAAACAGGCACTGGGCACTTTCGCAAGGTGGCGTGATACCGAGATATTACGGGAGTTGTCAAATCACTGAAACTCTCAATAGTCAGATGTCAACCAGACTAGAAGTTGCATTCTTCACCCCATTCCTAATCTCCAGCCGTCACAGGATTTGTCTACATGTTCCCTTCCATCAGCATACATAAGGGCAATTGCATTAAAATAAATAATAAAAGCATGAGACCATCTTATTTTGTAAGGATTCAACAGCACAACAGCCTGAAAAAAACACAAACAGCCCTTAATTCCATCATCAAAAATCAGTGTGCATTGGTAGAGGGGAGAAGAAGAAGAAATAGCTATTTGTCCAATTCTACAAAACTTGGAATTTACACTGTCGTAGTTTTGATAACACAGCTCTCTCTCTTCTTTAACATGACCCAATCCCAAGAACCATGGGTAAAGAATATCATTTGAAAATCAGGTAAATTAAAATAATTTTGAGAATTTTCCTAAGTTCTATAACTCCTCAAAAAGTAATTTACGGCAGCCTGTGGAGAAACCAATCGAAGGTTTTTCTGAATTAATGCCTCCCTCTGAATTATTACAGACTCATAATCAATTAAAAGGAGGAAATTTAAAAAGTAGAACAAGACTCTTAAAAAATATTTACCACCTCATTAAAAAGAAAAATAATCAGTACAGAAGACTTTAATTGAGTTAAGCAGCACACATACAAGCCGCCAATACATTAGTTACGTTGATCTGAATATGACGCCACCTAATTTACCTCTCTTTCTACCTTTAATTCACTTTACACACTATTTCCCAATTAGTATTTCCAAAGCTCAAGAATTTCTCTCCCTGGCCCCCTCCTCTAGACTTTATCCAAACTCCTTTCTTGCCATTCAAGCACCTTGTTTTAAACGCAGCCTAGTTTTTATTCTTCTGCCTCAATATTGCCTTTTGCTTGCCGTAAACATCAATCCAACGGGAAGATCTATCATTTCCAGCGGTATCCTGAATGCCCTTGCCTTCCAGGCTTCTGGATACTGGAACATGGTCTTATGCATGGAAATAATTGTGATGGAATTGAAGGAAATAAGCACTCTCTCGTTTGTCTGGGAGGCTCTGTGCTTCAGCTCTAGGCTTGGTATTACCTGCATCTGATCCTCCCAGCTTGAGGGCACCTCCTCTCAATAAGAAGATACCTGCTGCTTGTAGTAACAGAAGTTCTTTCAGGGCAAGAGTCATGCCTGATTCATTTTATATCCTTTGAATTCCTCATCTAGTGATCTGCATCTTTTCGTTTTAGATCTTATGAAAATTTGGTAATCAAAAATTACCACAATGTCAACCACGGTGCCAATTTACTGGGGGATGTGTTACTTATTGGTATCTCTCAAGTCACAAGAAGCAAAAGGGAAAAAAATTTTAAAATCTATGCTTGAGACAAAATATAGCATGACGAGGGAGAGGGAGAGGGTTCTGAAATTCCATAAGCTAACATATGTGATTTGGGGAAATACCAGAGAAACTGGGGGCAAATTTCAAATCATCAAATTCAGAGAAGTATGTGAGCAATGGCTTTGGACATGGAGAAATTAGAAGAACACAACACATTATTCATTCTTCTCTGTCCAAAACCTTTGCTCCAATACAAAGTGGTATACAGGGACATAAATAGATATTGAAGAGACGCCATTTATTCCTTTGCAGAGAAAACAAATAATGTTCACCAGGTATAGAGGAAGCACACTTGGGCTTGGGGGATAAGCAGGGTGATTCCTTCATGTGCTGCAGGACACGCACAGATGGGGCAGAGGCTGAGGAGGGGAATGTCCTCACTCGTATCTGCAGAGACAAGTGCACCCTCATTTCCTGGGGACAGTGAAGAAGATGCTATGAAGACAGATTACTCTGATAGTCACTATCTTAAACTACAAATGTCAGTAGCAAGATGCTCATAGCATCTTATTATTTGCTTAAGAACTTTCCATTAAATGCCAACCCAGTGATTAATTCTGCTTAATGGAACTTTTCACTGCTTTAATCTCACTTTCAGTGATAATTAACACTTATCAATTCTTACTACAAACAGAAGAGATATTTCAGTGAAAAGGCTGAACTCAGTACACATGGCACTGTCAGGGTGAAGGTAGATTGAGAAAAGGCTGAAGTACTTTTACTGAATTTTTTTTTCTGCCCAAATTAACCCATCAGAGCTTAAACAAAGTCTACACATTATAATAAATTAACAAAAATTAATAGCAAAACAATTGATGAAAACAGAAGAATTTACAGATGAAAAACTTACGTCACCATATATACGCAATGAGCAAATTTACACACAAAAGTAGAAAGTAAACAAATACAGAAAACTACACAGGCTCATACTACAAAAGTGGATTTTATAATAGATAAAGCAAGACACAAGTGGCCATGCTGCATGTGACAGACACCACCGCATGAGTAGACTGTAAGCTCCCTAAGACTCTACATTTTGCTCAATGTACACAATAATTGTTAAAGGCACAGAAACCAAGGCCAGACAGACATTCTACAAGCCCCTTTTTGCCATTAACCATGTGATTTTGTGCAAGCCATGTAACCTCTACTGTGCATCTGTTTTTTAATTTGTAAAATAAAAATCAGAACAGGTCCAGCTCTGTGGGACTATTGTGAGGATTATAAAATGCATAAGCCCTTGGAACAATGCCTCTCCAATAGTGAGTGTTAAGGAGCGTTGGCTATTATTATCATTCCTGTGTTTTCTAGCACAGTGCCCTCCAAATAGTAAATAGAGCACAAAAATATTTGTTAACAATGTTTATGGAAGATTGAAAAAACTTTTGTTGGCTAATACATGATACAGTTATACATTTATATAAACTCTAATACACATGTTTGCATTGCAATATAGTCATAAAATAATTATTTATTGAGTATTTACTATGTGCTAGGAATACACAGAGTAGCACAAAAAATATGCCTATACAGTAAAGAAAATAATTTCTTCATAGCTTCTGTTGATCACAAATTAACAACCAACTGTAATAAAAGTAAAATAAAAATAAATAATTTCCAAAGTTTAAATGTGTATTTTAGTCAAAAGGACTAGAATAAGCAATAGCCTGTTTTAAACAGGAAAACAATACGGTAACTATGTATTTAAAGTACTGACTATATTTCATGTGCAAACCTACCAATTTACAATTCTATAAACTAGTAACTATAAATATACCACTTTACAGAGATACAGAGACATTAACATAATAACATTACCAGAGATTCAAACCCATGTAGACAGATTCCATACTCTAATTTCTTTCTCAGTATTTTCCCAACAGAGGCAAGAAAAGTGGACAGGCCAATAGAGACTTGAGTAAGCAGAGATAGAGTAAGAATAGAAGCCAGATATATTTTATTTTTCCCATTTATTTTTTATTTGCATATATTCATGGGGTACAGTGCAATTTTGCTACACTGATATATCGCATTGTGGAGCAGCCATGGCCCTCAGTGCATCCATCCATCATCAGAGCAGTGCACCTTGTACCCGCCAAGCAACCGCCCAACAGCCACCCCCTCACACAGCCCACCCCCTGAGTCTCCCTTGTCTGTCTTCCACACTCTGCTTCCATGTGTAAACAATATTTAGCCCCCACTTACAAGTGAGAACATGCAGTATTTGGCTTTCTGTATCTGAATTGTTTCACTTAAGATAATGGTCTCTAGTTCCATCCATATTGCTGTATTTCCTTGGTTTTTACAGCTGAATAATATTCCATTGTGTATATACCACATTTTCTTTATCCAGTCCTTCAGTGAGGGACACTTAAGTTGATTCCATATCTTTGCTACTGTGAATTGTGCTGTGATGAACATGAGTGCAGGTATCTTTTTTATATATTAATTTCTTTTCCTCTGACTAGATACCCAGTAGTGGGATTGCTGGATCAAATGGTAGTTCTATTTTTAGTTCTTTGATAAATCTCCAAATTTTCCATAGAGGTTGCACTAATTTACATTCCCACCAACAGTGTATATGAGCTCCTTTTTCTCCATATCCTCATCAACATCTGCTATTTTTTTTTTCTTTTTTGTTTTTGTTTTTGTTTTGGCTAGGGTAGAAAGGGTGGCTTAAATAAGAAAACTTTATTTCTCATAGTACTGGAGAGATCAGGAAGTCAAAAATCAAGGTGCCAGTAAATCTGGTGTCTGCTGAGAGCACTATTTCTGGTTTGCATATATACCTTCACATAGCCAAGAGGGTAGACAGCAAGATCTCCTGTTTCTTCCCATAGGGCACTAACCTCATTCCTGAGGGCTCCACCCTCATAATTTTATTATCCAAAGATCCAAAGACTCTACCACATAATACTAACATGTTGGGTGTTAATATTTCTATATATCCACTTGGGGGGACCCAAACATTCAGTCCCTAACAAATATTAATTGTATACTCAGTTAAAACTAAGACTTTTTAAAATATACAGTATGTTACTGAAATAGAGAGATGCAAAATTTGTTTCACTTAAGTGAACTGATGTATACTGAAATGGAGAGATGCAAAATTTCCCTTTGAATAGCCTCTTGTAAAGGGCATAGGAGGTTCTTAAAACTAGAGAGCACTTTGCAAATCATTTAAAAGGTAATAAACAAAACATTTATGAGCACAGAAATTAAAACCAAATAAATATGATTTTTAAATGTATTTGACTTACTTCCTTTAAAAGTTAGCTATGAAATACTCTACTGTCTATGTCAGTGTACTGAACAGCATAATATAAATAGAACTCAAGTACTCCTAAAGATTTCTGTAAGTTGTTACCACTGGTGCTATAGTCCATCTTTACTGTACTTAATTTAGTTACATAATTATTTGAAGGGTAGAGGAATAATAAAATGTCATGTTGACCAGTAAATACTCTAAATTTGACTCCAAATAATAGCTATTCTGATAGTGTAGGATGATATCTCATTGTGGTTTTAATTTGCATTTCTCTGATGATTAGTAATGTTGAACATATTTTCATATGCTTTTAAGATGTCTTCTGACATATGTCTTTTGACAAATGCATATTTATGTTCTTAGTCTACTTTTTCATGGGTTTTTGTTGTTGTTGTTGAGTTGTTTGAGTGCCTTGTAGATTCTGGATATTAGTCCCCTATCAGATGTATAGTTTGCAAATACTTTCTTCCATTCTGCAGGTTGTCTATTCACTCTGTTGATTATTTATTTTTCTGTGCAGAAGCTTTTTAGTTTAATTAAGTTCCATTTGTTTAATTTTGGTCTTGTTGCTTGTACTTTTGAGGTCTTAGTCATGAGACCAATGTTGAGACCAATGTCCAGAAGAGTTTTCCCCTAGAGTTTTCTTCTAGTATTTTTATAGTTTTAGGTCTTACATTTAAGTATTTAAACTATCTTGAGTTGATTTTTGTGAGAGATAGGGATCCAGTTTCATTCTTCTGCATGTGGCAATCTGATTTTCTCTGCACCATTTATTGCAAAGGTATCCTTTCCCCGGTGTATGTTCTTACCTACTTTGTCAAAGATCAGTTGGCTGTAAAAATATGGCTTTATTTCTGGCTTCTCTATTGTATTCCATTGATCTATGTGTCTAGTACCATGCTGTTTGGGTTACTATAGCCTCATAGTAAAATTTAAAGCATTAAACCTATAAATTGCTTTAGGCAGTATGATCTTTTTAATAATATTAATTCTTCTGATCCCAGAGCATGGGATGTTTTTCAATTTGCTTGTTTCATCTACAATTTCTTACATCAGTTTTTGGTAGTTTTCCTTGTAAAGATCTTTTGCTTCCTTGGTTAAATACATTTCTAGATATGTGTGTATATTTGTTTTTTGTAGCTATTGTGTGAGATTGCCCCCTTGATTTGGTTCTTAGCTACATTGCTATTGGCATATAGAAATACTACTAATTTCTGTAAACTGATTTTGTATCCTGAAACTTTACTGAATTCACTTACCCAAACTAAGAGTTTTTTTGTTGGAGTCTTCAAGGTTTTCTAGATATAAGGTCCTATCATCAGTTTGATAAAGGATAACTTGATTTCCTCTTTTCCAATCTGGATTTTTTTCTCTTGCCTGATTGCCCTGAGAAGCCAGACATATTTTAGAGATGAACATTACATGCTGAAAATATTGAAAAATAAAACATAGGAAGATGCTCAAAGTTTAACTGAGTAGGTAGGTAGAGGAATAAGAAGGCCCAACATAAGAGGTTAAAATAACAACAAAAATCAACAAATTTACTCACTTTAATTTCCACATAAGCAAAATACAATGTTAAATAGAAGGTGAGGAAAGATCTCAGGACAAAATTAGAAAAACTCCACATGAACTGGCAAAAATAACAAGACGAAAGGAAGATAGAGGGAGAGGATGAGAACTAAAATTTGTAATATACCACTTGGTTTGAAATAGCTTGGAATTACAAAGGGCAGAGAGGGACTTATTTGTACTATTTTCATAGAAAACTCTGTGTTCTCTAAAAATGTAATCTTTCTGGTGAGTGTGGAGGGCCTGGACTAACCAAGACCCCTGGCGAGACGGGCCAGGAGGAGCATGAGCCACGAGCACTGGCTGTGACTTCATGTCCCAGGGGGCTCGTTGCCCTGGCATTGCCTTGGCTTCTCATGAGCTCCCACTGATAACCTCAATTATTCATTTGCTGAATTCATTTTCTGTTTGTTCAGGTGAGTAAGCATGAAAATCAGAGTGAGATGTTCTTGAGAGGAGAACAAACTGATTAAACAGCAAGTTGTTATATCAGCAAATATACCCAGGCCCCAATCACTATGTACGTATCCAGCAGTTCATGAAGAAAGCCATGTAAAAAGTGCCATCGATTCCATCATCATCACTGCTGTCACCTACTGAGTGCCCTGCTCATGACTAGATTTGTGAAAGTCCACAGTAGAATTGTATCCCTACTGCTGAGTTTATGTGCAGCCCAACAGCCATTTACTTAGTGTGACTCTATCACTCCCATAGGTGTGAACAGAATTCAAAGTAAATATTGCTGACGACAGGTAAATCATGCCAGTTGATTGCACAGCGGAGAGCAGTCAATGTCAGAGTGTCACAAGGGACTTCATTTCACAAGAAATAGTTCTGGTTCAGTGCTTCCCGTTTCAACTAAAAATAAAGGTCAGAGATCTCATTCCTACCCTGTTCTATATGTCATTAATAACGTTAACTTGCCTCAATTACTACTGTACAAATAAACTCTAATTTATAGTAAAGTCTGCTACTCATGTAGCTGGATAATACTTCAGTACCATTGTGATTATCAATATAGAAGAAACAAAATATACTAAATTTCAAAATTATGCTGAACATAATTCCATCTATCTGGGAAGTAACTAAGGTAATCTTCGAAAATTCAGTGTATCAAGGGCATCACTGGTACATATTTATTTTCAGTCATTTAGCTGGATAAATATCAACATGCTGGTTTAAACAAGGAAAGAAAATACGAAGACAAAAATGATAAAAAGGGGAACCTACTTTGTTGCAACTAACATGCCTGAAAAAGGCAACAGTGAGTATGACACACCTGTGGCAGAGGTTGCCACCTGGTGAAAACAGAGGAAAGGCCAAATCAGCTGCCACTGGGTATGGCGGTTCCCCACAGAAACAGAATGGAAGGATGTCTGAGTGAGTGTGTCTGTGTATTATCTCTCTATCATCCTTCTACCTACCTATCAGCCACCTATCCAGAGAGAGAGACTAAGATTGATTTTAAGGACTTGTCTCATGTGATTGTGGAAACTGGCAAGTCTAAAATCTGCAGGGCTGCCTGGCAGGCTGGAGACCCAGGGAAGCGTCGATACCGCGGTTCAAGTCCCCAGGCTACCTGCTGGCAAAATTCCCTTCTTCTTGGGGAGGTCAGGAGTTTTCTCTTAAGGCCTTCAACTGATTGGATGAGGCCCTTACTTGAAGTCTACTGATTTAAATGTTAATCTTATCTTAAAAAAATATACCTTCATAGAAACATCTGGAATAATGTTTAACCAAAAATCTGGGTACTGTTGCCTAGCCAGGTTGACACATAAAATTAACCATCCCCCTGAGCATCGCTATGAACAAGGCACTGTGACATACATGTGAAACATACATTTAATTTAACTCATGTTGAGTTGAAAATAAATTCTGGGACTTCAATGGATTTGATTCAAAACCATTTTTTTTCCCTCATGTTGAGCTTTAGAAATAGGTTTTTAAAGATCAGACATTAATGGGGAGCCAAAGAAAAATTCTTTCTAAATTGGAAAGATTTACAAAGACATGTTTTGTCACATCAGCTGTGGAAAACAGAGAAGTAAATGAAGTCTCTGTGAGGTCTTATTTTTATAAAATTTTAGAATTCATTGAAATATAATAATGTGGAAGCTATTCATAGCATCGCCACATGCTTCGGAGCTTACATAGTCACCCAAAGGTACAAAGACCTGTAGCTTGCAGTAAAGGAAGCCCCCACCCATAAGAGCTGGACTCTGAACTCCACCTCAGAGAGGAGCAGAGGACAGAGGCAATGCCTGCTCCCTCAGGGAAGGGCCCCACAAGGCAAAGAAGAAAGACCAGTGACCCGTAATTTTTTTGAAAACACACTAAATACAAAAATATAAATTCTATTGCATTAAAACAGAAATACAAACCATTTCCTTATACACTATGACTCAAAAAAGATAATAAAATTGTGAAATAGCAGTATAAAAATGAACACTGAAAGCCCAAGACATACACCAAAACAAAATCAAGCCTGCCAAGATAGGAATTGGGGAATGTGCCAAAAGGCATTTTCAAACGCTGGTCTCTGATCTCCTGTTTATTTGATTCCTGGCAGAGCGTTTGCAGCAAAATGCTCACACTGCACGTGCTGTGGGCAGACGCCTCGGGCTCTGTGCTTCCTGAGGAAGGGAAAACCAAGGAGGTAGTAATGGTTAAGGATGAAGAGGTTTCATAATTTGAGGTTGAATTCATCTCTAATACTTTATTCACTCAACCAGTCTTTTTAAGTCTCTAGGTCTCATCGACAGCAGCTACAGCAGGTGCTGTCACGAAACTGCAAGAAGACAGACCCGCTTGGTGGGTTTTGCTTCCCTCCTCCAGCTCTGGGAGCACCTACCCCCGGGTCATGGAGCCCTGGCTGCATGTAGCCCTTCTACTGCCAGGACCCTGTCTGCCTTCCCACCACAGCAGCCCAAGGAACCTGCCATGAGAACTGCCCCCTCCACTCCCCGAGCCCCAGAACCAGTGCCGCCTGCCTCTCCTCCTGCCCCTACTGCCCACGTGGTCACCAGGCCCTTCCTGCGGTCCGGTGCGGTCGCCAGTGCCCTCCCAGCCCACAGCCCTCCCTGTCCACCTCTGACCTCGGCAGCACCCACAGAGGCTCACGCTCGTTTCTGAATGTTCACTGGCCCAGGACGTGCTAACCTGAGGCCCAGGGAGGGCCAGGGCAGAAGGGAAGCTGGGGAGTGTTGCCTGGCTGCATGTCTTTCACTGTTCTCAAACTACCTCAAAGTCCATTATCAATTATTTTGTAATACAAGTTGAAATGATTTTTCCTATCTTTTGATGGACATTTTTCCTATACTTCGGTGGACAATCAAGGGCTAACCTGATATTGCTAAATAGCGTGATTCCCACAAGGCGTTGAATTCTCCCGAGTCTCAGCAACCTCCTCCGTTGGGGTGGGGGTGACAGGAGCTCCACGTTCAGGAGGTAAATGTGACTCCGCGTGGAGAAGGCATTGCCACAGGGAGCTGGCTCGGCAGATGTTGGCTATCATTGTTCTCCTTTGGATGGATCAAACATATTATAGAACACTATTTTATGGCAGAAAGCCTTATTCTAAGGAATACCACTAAAATAGTATCCTTAGCAGTCATGTAATTATTCCTACCTCAGATTTTTCATTTACCAAGGCAATAGTTATAAACACAGACCTATAACAAATAAAAAGGACAATACTGAAATTTTTGTTCCAGGAAGAACACAGGTCAGGACACAAGAACAATTATGTTTAAGGAATGACAAGTGGCCCAGCAGATTCATGTCTCCACCAGTTCCAAAGCACCGACCATGCTGCCACCCGTAACGGGGAGCTCCTCGTCCGTGGTGCCCCCCGGAAGGTGGTGGGGTATGGACTTATCGGGAGACATAGTTTCTTTTCTTTTTATTGTTGAAAATGCTGGTAGGTCACAAATACAACACTAATGTTAGTAGCGTTGCTGCACACTGTTATTGCCTGGAAAACAACAATGGATGGAAGTGTTGAAAATGTTTAAAAAACAGCTCTGAAGGGGGTGGGGTAGGGAAAGCCCAGCTACGTCTGTGAAGCGGAGTCTGCACGAAGCGGTTGCAGGGCTCAGCCACAGCGGACACAGCAGGCGCTGCCTGCTCCCCAGCTGTCTCGCTCTGGCCTAAACCAGCAGCTAAGAGTCCGGAAAATGACAGTCCTGTTAAATAGAAAAGCAGTTTTCAAGATGGTATATGTTCCGAAACATGTAAGTCTGTCCGCTCCTAATAATACCTTTCCTGTTGAGGGTCCTGGCCATGTGCAGGCCAGGAATTCCTCTGCATTTCCTTAGTCCATGGGATAAGCCATTATCTTGTTGTGTCCCAGCAAGGCAGGACTTGGAAGGACATGTGTATTTTTTTATGTATATATATATATATATATATGTATATATATATATACACACACACATATACATATATTTTTGAGACAGAGTCTGACTCTGTCACCCTGGCTAGAGTGAGTGCAGTGGCGTCATCTCACGGTTCATTGCAGCCTCAAACTCCTGGGTTCAAGTGATCCTCCTGCCTCAGCCTCCTGAGTAGCAAGGACTACAGGCACACACCACCACACTCAGCTAATTAAATTTTATTTTATTTTTTTGTAGATATGGGGTTTTGCTATGTTTCTTAAACTGGTTGTGAACTCCTGGCCTCAAGTGATCCTCCCTGGGCTTCCCAAAGTGCTAGGATTACAGGTGGCAGCCACCACACCCAGCCTTTTGTCTTTAACAGAGAGAAATACAAACCAAGAAGGTCACAGAAGTCTCAAGTGGACCAAGACCCAGCTCTTTCTAGAGCTCTTTCTACGTTGTGACTTTGTCTCTCCCACTCACTCACATGTGATATATGTGAGCATCTATTCATTATATGTGTCTGTGTATAAGTGTATAATCCTCAAAATGACACACAGTTCCATTTCGACAGTAGCATTTTATGGCTGTAAGGTGCTCTAGATGTTAACATATAATAGTTCTTTTAAAGATAATATATAATAACTTACATTCAAAGACATAGATTGCTTTTTTAAAAAAATCGTATTTCTAATTATTATAAAAGATGTGATCAAAATCTATATTTCAGCAGTCAAATCTGTATATTATGCTATAATTGGCCTTAAAATATCCAATTTAACCTTTCACCATCCACTTCCTTGCTCATTAATTGTTGTGTTAATTTTTATGTTGCAAGGGGGATATGTTTTACACACTAACAGATCAAAAAGCATGTCGCTGGATATTTCAGGCTTTGACTGAAGCTGTATTTGTGCTTTTATGAATGTCATAATCCCTGCTTTGGAGACTCCTTAATATGGTTGTGGTTGCCTTTGCATTCCAAAATATCTAATACTAAATTCCTAATTAATGCTCAGTAGATATTTGTTGTTACATTTGTTGTTAGACTACATCCATACAAATTGAGAGTCAAGAAAACATAAATTGAATTTGTTATAAGACAATACTTATAAAGAATTCATTGAAATGTTATGTGAATATAAATATAAACTGTTAATACCTAACACACTGCATATACACACATTCTTTTAGAACATCAACTACGGTACTTAAAATTTCAATTATATACAGTGACTGCTTGTAAAACAAATCTACTATCTAAAGAAAAGTGATTGTAAAAGTTAGCTTCCCTGTTCAGCTCATACGATCCCAGTTTAGGTAGGTGCATTCAGTTTTGTTTTACAGTGTACAACGTGAGGATGGCTGAACTAAGTCTCAAGCCAGATTTTGAATCAAATTCTTGACACTAGTTGCAAGACCTGGTGTAATTTATTAGCTTCATGGGCCCAAATTTTCTTATCTCAAAAGTATAAAATTTGAAATAGAAATTCTCATCCACTTTAACCTTAAAGGATTCTAATGGAACTCAGTATTATCCTTGGGTCAGCAGATATGCTATGCAGATAAGGAAAGATTACCATTTGTGTTCTAAAAACTGAGTGTAAATTATAGTGTGCTTCCACACCAAAACTTAAGCACAAATATTCACAGAAGCATTATTCATAATAGTCAAAACGTAGAGACAGTCAAAATCAACAGTTAAGTGGATAAACAAAATGTGGTATCTCCATAAAATGAAGTGTTGTTTGGCCATAATGACACGCAGTACGGACACATGCTACAACATGGATGGACCTTGGAAAAGTTACGGCAAGTGAAAACGCCAGTTGCAAAAAAAAAAAAAAAAAAAAAAACCAACAAAAAAAAAAACCCCACAAAAATGATTCCATTAAATTGAAATGCCAAAAATAGGAAAATCTGTAGACAGAAAGTGGATTAGTGGCTGCTCAGGGCTGGGAAGGGGCCACAGGGGGTGACTGCTAGTGTGCTAAAGACATCACTGGGAAACAACTTCAGTGTCCCGTAGGTGTGATGTGTCCCGCTCCCGGTCAGTGGTGTCCTATTTCTCAATGATATTTACTTTAAAAAAATAACAAAAAGGACTTGTCGTCTCCTTTTTCCTGCTTCCCTGCCCTTCACCAGCATGCTCCACCCCAGCGGCAGCAGGGAGGAAGGAGGGAGCCCTTGGCACCATGCTTTGGAGGTCATTTTCTTGTGAGCATAATTTCTCTAAATCAAAAAGTGCCTGCAATGGGATTTAACACTTTCCAATGAAAATATCAAGAATGTGTCCCACTTACTTTTAGTAGTTGAAAAATAATGAAACAAACAAAAAAATTCAAAAGAGCTAATTAGATGAATTTCATTTTTATATTGCAAAGGGAATACGTTTTACACACTAACAGTTCAAAAAGCATGCCGCTGGATGCATAAAAGCATGTTTTCAACCACAAGATGTTTCAGGCTTTGATTGAAGCTGTATTTCCGCTTTTGTGAATGTCATAATCTCTGCTTTGGAGACTCAAATGGAGAAACATTTCTCTAATAATAAGAACCATCTTTCTAGTCCATGACCAGTAACGATTCACCTGTGACTGTATGTGTACTGTTTCCAGCTCATAATCATCTTTACCAGGTTTCATAGTAGTATTAATAAATTCTCGGTGTAGAAGGGAAAGGTTGCCGAGTGACTCACCGCTGGAGTTGTAGGACTGCCTCCTTTTTAGGTGCTCGTCTCACTCCTTATTCAGTCTGCATGGCCTTCCTCTCTCCCCCGCTCTGGCAGCACACGTGGGCCTCCCTCCTGGAGGTGTTTGGCCTCATAATGGGCCTAAAGCGCTGCTCTGCGCCCCCCTAGGCTGGGCCTGGGTCCTCCTCTAGGCCGCCACGTCGGCCCTGGAACCCTGGAACCCTGGAGGTGGCTTCTCTCTCACCTACCTTCCTTTCGTGTCTTCCTATGTGTTTGCATCCCTGACCTCTTACTAACAGCAGAGAACTAAATCTTTAATCGCGGAAGTTCAAGCATTAAACATTAGACAGCAGGGATAATTTTTTCAGAGCAAGATTCCTAATCCCATGCTTGCCAGGTCCAGGGCATCCGCATGAATTGAAAGCCATCTCCCTTTTCAGCCAAGTCCACAGAATCTCATGGAAGCACAAGGTGGAGGTGATCACCCGAGTGAGAAACCTGGCTCAGACTCGCTGATACTCTGGTCTTCACGTTTCTCTGCGTATCTGTAATGGGGCTGTTTGCCTGCTGGAAAACCTTCTCTCGCGCGCTGGGCTGTCCTTGCCACGCATTCCGCTATGCTAACAGCGCGCTGGGGCTTCGTGCTGTAGTCCGCACGCTGCGCAAGGAGGAAAGCTCTCCCAGTCACAGATCGACTGCCCGAGACACACCCAGTAGCTTTTTATCACTTTCTTATCTTTAGTGGGAACTGAATTCATGTGGTTTACTCTTAAGAGGCACTTAGTAGTATTCCTTTGATTTTAATGGGCTTTCTGCTTACAAATGTCGTTAACTCTCGAGAAAGGGGCGAGTTCACAACATTCCCTTTGGTACTACTCTCTTCGGTAACAGACCAAGGCAAAATCTTCGCTCAGCATTCCCAGGTGCTGTAAATCCGGGGTGGGGTCCGCACCGCCAAACAGCATCGTGCACGTTCAGGACTGGGAGAGTCATCACCGTCTCATCAGAGAGATCAGCACCAAGCTTTCCTCACGCTCACCTATTTATGACCAGTGAGCTCTGAGAGGCCTTTGTTGGCCTTGACTTCCAAGCCCTTGGCAAAAGAATTCTAGGATCCATACATGTCATGTCATTTTCAATGCCATTTTCTTCTGCTTTCTCTTAGTTTACACATGATCCTTTTCTATGCCGATTTTTTCTCCAGCTAGATGGACTTGCTCATGGAAGGACTCTCCTGCAATGTTACATGTGTCAATTGCTAGTTATTTAACAAGAGTCATTGGTACAAAAAGTATACAGATTTCAAATTCCGCTCTGCGTTTTTTTACATTTTACAGAGAGCAATTTAACTTATTCTTACATGTACGCTAATTTTAAGTTCTGCAAAGGGATAATTTAGGCATTTGAGCCAAACACATTGTATGATGAATTTGAGAAGCTTATGAAGCCAACTTTGTAGCATTGAGGCAAACCCCAAAACAAACAACCCAAACTGTGTCCTTTGATTGAATCATCCAGATTGACAAGATCTAATTTTTCCAAATAACTGAACATCTTCAACTTTATTTTTCTATTTTATACAGAGGGTTCAAGCATATCTGCTCAATGGAGGTCTAAGCTACTGTGGGTGCTCAGTTTGGTGCAGCAGTGAAATGAGACTGGTCAGGTACAACCAGGTGGCGCGTGGCGCAGGGTGGCTCTGGCCAGACACACCTTCGTCTTCACACCCACGTTTGACAATGGGACCACAAGAAGCAAGTGAGTAAGATCTTAACTTAGGCAAACAATGGTTAATTCAGTCTCTCTCTCTCTCTCTCTCTCTCTCTCTCTCTCTCTCTCTCTCTCCCCCCATATATATATATATATAATTATTTCTTAGATTTTATTATTCCCCCCTGCCCCAGATTTATTTAAGCCAGATACAGAAAGATAGAAAATGGCTTGTTCTCACTTGTATGTGAGCTCCAGAGAGGATGGACTCATAAAAACAGAGAGGTGGTTGCCAGGGGCTGGGGTGGGGGAATGAGGCGAATTTGGTCAAAGGGCACAGAATTTCAGTTACAAGAGGAATAAATTCATTTGGTCTTTTAAGGCAGCACACCCAAAGTCTCTGACAAAACTGACAAGTAGCCAGTAACCTATCCCAGTAGAACTACACCCTGAAGACAGTTCCGCAATCCTAACTGGTGTTCACGTTATCTCGCGAAGGGTGTGTGGGTTGTCGCCTTCTCTCACTTTCCAGAAGACAGCGATGCTTGGTTAGGAAGAATAGGAATAGCGAAATCAGCAAAATGCCTTTCAGAGCTAATTTTAGATGGCCGCCCTATATTTACTGTAATTTTTCTTATTGTAATGAAACGAATTCATTTTTAAATGTATTATTAGCTACCATTGTTGTTTTTCTTCATATACTTTTGTTTCATTACTCTTGTATTTAGTAGAGTATTTCATTACTATTTTGAAGTAGTTTTGGGCAATGGGAGTCGGCGTAGACACACGTGAGAGGGTGAGCGTGGTGAGCTTCATGTCTTCACTCAGGGCACCACGCAAGGGGCACACTAAGCCTGATGTTAAACCACCTGCCATTGAACCAGTGGGGAGTTCAGGCACTGCTGGAAGAGAATATCACTTTACTGCATGAATACAATTCAATGAGATCATTTTAGGTTTGAAAGTCTTTTAGCACATCTTTTAGAGAAAAAGTGATGTGTCTAATCAGCATACACAATAGATTTAGAAGATAATTGAATATACATTGAAATACATTCCATAAAATCTTTGGTCTTGAAGGGAAATGAATTATTCCTAATATTTTGGCTAAGGGTGTTCTGGCTCCTGACATATAAGGATTATGAACCTTTAATACACAAAAACACAAAAGATACCTAATAATAAAATGGTGCCAGGCTTAATTCTTCTTTTAATGTTCATGGACACATTTCAAATTTTTTCACATTTCTGGAGTCATTAATAATACTGCCAGTTAAAAAGATGCCAGTTAAAGTTATGCTTAATGAGACATTGGACAATAAACATTTGCCATATGTAGATCTCAAATATCTAAAAATATTGTAGTTTTCTGATGTCTTTGGAGCAAAACAATAAGATATATCTTACTTAAAGTAGTATTGCAGACTAGCAAATCAATCGGATTTGGTCTTTTTTAATGGAACTAGGAAACATTATTAATGGGAAAGTGTTGACCTTCTTTCCTATAAACATTCTAAACTTATCATAATAAAAATAAGCTTTGCCATCATTCCCTGGCTAAATATTTCATCGGAGGGAAGAGCTATTGACTTAACTAAGGGGTTTTTTCATGTAAAATTTCAATTTAGCATGACTATTTAGAAATAGAAAATTTTATTAGAACCACAAATGAAAGAAAGGAAAGAGAAAATACACATCCTAGTTAATTCAAATTTTGCTTTTGACTTCATAGTTCTCTGTGAAAAATTAACACAGAATTAAGAAAATAAAAACTGATCACCTTTGCCCCTCTAAATAGCAGCATTTACAAATTAGCTTTAACTTATGGTACTTGTTAGATTTTACAGCCTAACATAACTTCTGTTAAGGAGAGCTGTTGATGACTTTATGTTTGATACATAGTTACTAATCAAGTGAATGAACCATTTAACTATTTGGCATTTCTCTGAATTTGGTCTGCTAATTAAATAACTATACTTTAAGACAACATTCATTTAAATTTTACTTTCTAGCCATGTGGGATTCTCTCTCTGTGATAGGATTTCCTTTAAAAATTACACAGTTGGTTACCAATTATTAGGGAGATAAAGATTAAATTAAAATAGATGTTAAATGATTACAAATCTTTCTTTGCAAATCATTCTTATTGCTAATCCTAACTTCTACCTCTGCGATTTGATTGTAACAGAAAACATAACAGATTATTTCAATCTTTAACTTCTTTCACTAAAAATAATACAGGAAAAGTATACTCTGAGACTTCCATTTCCATCTTTTGTTTTTTTCATCACACAGAAGTTTTGTTATAAATATAATAGAAGTGCTTATAAAATAAGGGAGGGGATGGGAAAAGCAGCAAGTTACTACATAAAATTACTTTGTGAGTTGCTTACTCAGTGCTGAAATATTCCTTTCATCAGAGATGTGGCTTTCCAAAAAATAAACTGAGTCCCCACAACACTGGCTTTGTTTTTCACATAGAGGCAATGTTTTCCTTCACTCTATGAGTGACCGGACCCCAGCGATAACAATACCAATGACCATATAGGGCTATAAACTTTTCAAGGTGATTTCCAGCATCTAAAGTAATTTAATTCTCATCATACTCTGGTGAGATAGCACAATAGATGCTGCCTACGTTTCTTTGTATTTATATATCACTAAAAGTAAGAAAAGATAGTTTGATCTCCATAATCATAATTTAAACTACTCTCTGTGCCAAGCACTTTTTATTAGCTCCTTTTGATGCCCTCACCCTCTTTACCCTTCCACCCCCACCCCTCCAACCTGCATAATTGCACTCACAGGCTCTCATAATCTCCAGCTCCGGGTAACTTGGCCAATAGGCAGCATGGACAGAGGACAGGAGGGAGAGGGGAGGAGAAGGAGGATGGGGTATTTATCCTCTGGGTCCCACCCAGACCACCGTCAGACTGGCTGGATCGCTGGGGGAGGCTGCAGGTCCTGCTGGCTGGTCTGCCGTCTCCATGATCGAGGAGTGGTGGCACATTTGCTACTAGCACCTTTGAAGGTAAACTCCTTATTTGACTTGCATTTTGCTTCCTATCGAGACCCTGACTGACACATCCTCTTTTGCTGGTTTTTCCTGCTCTATCCTCCCTCTAAATGTTGAACTCATTCCTAGAGCTTAATCTTCTTGGCACCCTTGGTGGTCTCCTCCATTCTCATGGATGTAAATCTCATCTGTAAGCTAGTAAGTTCTATTAATAAATGTGTATATATATATACATATATATATATCTCCAATACAGACTCCTCTGAGCCCTAGACTCATATATCTACCTGTTGATTGACATCTCTGCCTAGAAGTCCACAAATTTATCAACATGAACATGCCAGAGACTGAACACTTGGTTTCCACTACCTGGAACTTGTTCTTTCCCAAGTTATGTCCATTTCAGTAAACTAGACCCACCCAACTAGTTTGCCAAGTCAAACAACGAGGAGTTTGCCCTTGGTTCTCTTTTTATGATCACCCACAAAATCAAATTTGTCAATAAGTCCTATATATTCAACACCAGTAATACATTCCACATCTGTCTCGATCTGTGTGTCGTGGTCCTAATCCACGCTACTGTGATGTGTGGCCTTGATGGCTACAACGGCATCTGAGTGTGTGTGATTCCATCCCTGCCTCATCCCAGGTAGCCATCGATCAAAACAACAACAACAATAATAAAGGATAGATTGGACTACTTATCTGCTCACACCCCTGTCTCTCTATCGACTATTTCTCTAATCTATTCTAAGCCATCATCTCCTTCAGTCTGAAGCTCCTGCCACAGCAGCCTGTAATTGATTCGGCAGGCCAAGATCTTGCCCATTTCCACACCTGTGCACGAGTCGTTTCTCCATGTGGAAAGCCCCTCCCCACAGTCGCGTGCAGCCTGGACTCCCCGCCCCCGCTGTGCTCGCCCGTAGAGGGAGGTCTTCCCCATCCACATTCTCAGCAGAGCTTTGCGTTAGTTAATGCAACAGCACCAAAAGATCTTTGCTTGGTAGTACTTGCCACAATCTGGCTACTGTCTTTCCTCAGAAGCTCTGTGAGGACAGCAGCTATGTCTGTTCTGTGTGTTGTTTTATTTTTCATGGCATGATATAGAATATAGCACATGGTAGTTGAATAAAGACGAACATGAAAGTAGTTCACTGTAAGAACAGTCTGTTCATTACGGAGATATTTCAGTCTAAAATAACATTTCTGGCAGAGAGTTTTCTCTACACTCAGAAGTCTTCTTGAGATCAATCCAGCTCCTGTCATTCTCATAACATAACAAACAAAAGAGCAGTTCTAGGCAATATATTTACTGGTATCTACCCTGGCCCCTGCCTGTGTCCACAAATGGAGGCGTGCAGGAGTTAAACGAATACCTCTAACGACCCACGCGTGCCAGTAGCAGCGCTGTCATTCCTGGCTAGGGGGCCGTGGCCAGGGCCACGCACACCATGCCTCAGTGGCTTTCAGCAGTACAATGGGCTGATTACACTTGCCTCTCGGGGTTTGCGAGGATTCTTTTAAATATTATATTCAAAGCCTGGGTGTAGTAAGCATTCATTTAACAACACTGCTCATTCTTACTTTTATTTCTTAGCCTTCTGAGTATTTATTTTGCCTTTCACTGGTAAAATATCACTTTTAAGTACTTGCTGTAGCATAAAATTAATGGGGTGATAAGTTAGATGTCAGCAAACTTAATTTCTAGTCTTATTTTGATTACTAACTACTCATGTGAAATTCAAGTAAAGATATAATCTTTCTAGCTCTCAATTTTACTATCCCCCAAAATGCAAGTGTTAGAATAGATGAACTTAACATTCCTTGCCAACTCAGATTATAAATGTTTTATAAATGACCAGTGGAAAAAAATAGCTGTATGTATTGGCTGGACAGTGGATTTATAAAGTTTAAAATTTAAGAAAATTGAAGTGAGCCCTTTGCAAGTAAAGAAATGCACAGCTTCAGACCAGTGGCCGTATTTTCTAGAATCCTGGGAGGAGCTCACGTCTCAGAGCTTTGAGAAGTGGAAGGAGCTCAGTATTGTCAAGCGTTTGGCAGACGACAAAGGTGAGAATTGACAACTTTCCACATGCCAAATCCACTGTCAAGACATTTAAAACATCTTCAAATTCATTTTGAGGAAGAAAAATACATCCCCTTCATAATAGAATGCTCAGATTTTAATTAGAAACCTATTATTTGTTTGGTAAAAATAAGAATTTTCCCTGAATTTTCTGGTTTCATTTAAAAAAAATTAGCCTCAGTGTTAGTACACATAGGAACTGCTAGAAGAACAACATGTAACATGCTGTGTACTTTTTCAAAAGTTTTGCAATTATAATTAAACAAGAAATAGGAAATAAATTGTTTCATTTTATCAATCACATGTCATAGAACATTTGAGAAGTGAGATAATGTATTCAGCTTTAGTTTTAATAGAAGTTAAAGCAAGCAACATTTAAGATTTATGTAAAGAAGAAGCATCTGTAATGATCTAATGAAAATGCTTGTCCTTTGAATTGTCCTTTAACATCAAAATATTCTAACAGTACTGAAACATGCTTGATAATGGCAGCTACTAACAGTCACATCCACAAAAACATTACTGGAACAGGCTTAATGAGCCCAGACTCACGTGTCGACAAGTACCCTTTGTGCTTTTGGAAGTGTGGCATTCTTAGGCCAATACAACCTACCTATGAGCACGTGGAATCTAGGTCTCTCGTTTATTATAATTATAAAAATACAAAAGTCAAAGACACCTGTGAGTCCACCTACAAAGGAACACTCTTTCTTATGAAGAGCTACATGTAAGTCAGGAATTAGTAAACTTTGCTCCAAATATTTTCACATGGATTTATGCAATTCAAAATAACTAAATAACAATTAAGATACCAGGACATGAGCTTCATGCCTACAAGGCAAGAAAAAGAGAGTAGTCGTCTCTTAACAAGAGCCGTGAGTTATAGATGAAATATAGGGCCGAGATACAGTTAGTCCAACACACAAGGATTCAGTATTCATTCTTGATTTTCAATGCAGGTGTAAGTAGTCCTTTGTATGTGAAATAGGGTAGTCTGACGGTACCTTTTTTCCCATGATGACATTGATTGCTGTGTTCATAGACACACACAGTGCCATTTCAGGTGACTCAGTGAGCCAACTGGCCTCCTCACCACCTGCAAACCAATGACCAGCCTCATCCTTAGAAGATGAGCTTTTAGAACCATCATGCCTGGATGGAGCTGGTGTGACTGCAAATGCTGATGGTATGTAGACTGAGAACAATCACAGGAATTTCCTACTCAGCCTGAGGAAGCTTTGGCCCTGGGGTGAAAGCCAGCGGGTGAGGATCAGTGCACCCATGGTGTGTAGAGTGTGGTTCCCAGAAGATTGGGAGCCCTCGAGGGAAGGGTGACACATATCAGGAAGGACCTAGAGGGAAAGATAAGGAGATGGGCCGGGTTTCTCTCTACCCTGAGCCTGGGGACTCTACAGAATGTGTAGCTAAGGCAGCTGGGGAGAGAACAGTTCCTTCCAGTGCCCCAGCATAACACGGACAGCCTCCTGGCCCATAGGGGCAGAGGTGCTCCAGCATTTTCATTGATTTTGCCTAAACTGAACTTGACCTATCTATGGTGAATAATCAAAGAAAGCGAAGCATCCAGAGAGAGTAAAAATAAACAAAATGGGTTTCTAACAAAATACAGCTTCTCAAAGAGGCAGGGTTTGAACCAAAAAAAAAAAAAGAAAGAAAGAAAAGAAAAAGTACTTAAGGAGACTCAAGTACAACATTTGAAGGTCTAAGAACTAAAGAACGTAATTTCAAAACTAAACTATTCAGATGATTTTAGAAGAGGATAGCAATTGCTGAATGGCTTGAAAGTTGAAGTTGAAGACATATCTCAAATTCTACAGTAGAAAGTGCATAAGACAAGAATCATGAGGGAAAAGTGAACAAACTTGGAGAAGACATGCTTTTCTTGCTACAGTGGATCTATACTCTCCATGTCTGGTAGAGAACATCTAAACATCTTTAAGGTTCAACTTCCTCACCACAGTAAAATAATCTATGATAAATAATGAGCTAAAAAATAATATACTTAAAGCATTTATTGAGACCTAGGTTAGAGTATGAACTTAGTAAACATTAGATATTAAAAATAATTAAAATACCAGTTCATGTGGATTTTAGTTTACAGAGGTCTTATGGCACTAAAAGAGATAATAATTACAAGATTCAGAGACTTTTATGTTGCAGCTGTGCAAGTCAAACCTCTTCTGAATTATTTTTAAAGTGCCAAATTTTAGTGTTTGCACAAAGCTTCAATAGAGTCAAAACACATTTATTGGGACAATGTTTAAATATCTTCAAACACTTTTCTCTAAAATTCTAAATTCCTATGATTTGCTCTCAAGAGAAATTAAAAAGTGGTCGTTAGAACTGCACAAAATCACTCCTGAGTTAGCTCTCGGTGGGATTAAAAAATCCTGTACCAACACATATCTTGTTACCAATTTTCACAGCTCATGGGCTAGGAAAAGCAAATGCATTCATTGATATAGAAAACATCCATAGGAGATTAAAATATATTTTAGTTTTAAGAAGCAGCATTCTTATTTTAGTTTTAAGAAGTACCTTCCTTCCTGGAAGGTACGGTTATAATGTGTATCTGTTCATCCATGAAAATGGGGAGTAAACCTCCTGGTTTGCTTACTCCCTTGCTAAAGAGGACGATGACAGTGACGACAGACCATGCCTTCGGCAGCACACCGCCCTATAGGAGCACACCGCCCTATAGCAGCACACCGCCCTATAGTTTGCAGAGTGTTTCCACGTGGCTTACCTTACTGAAGTCTGCAAAGGCATTGTATGATAAGCATCAAAATTATGTTTCTATATTGAGATGAAAAAATTTACCTTCAAAAGACCAAATAAATTGTAAAAGGATATGATTAGTAAATGGCTCATCTTGGATTAGGAATGAAGCATCTGACTTTTGGTCTAAAGCTTTAAAAGAAATCATTGTATTCTTTTTATTTCTTGATTTAATTGTTCGCAAGTGCTTATTAAGTTTTTCTTGAATAAAATAAATAGATTGGCATCTTTTTTCAGTAATCACTTCAGGATTCCAAGAAGCCTTTCATAATGTCAAAAGCATTTTAAAGGTATAAGATATTTGGGGCATACTTGTTTTTAGTACTTCTTGCAATTTTGTAAATGTGTAATAAAATTAAATATCCTGTTACCAGGTATTTCTTATTTTTTCCTGTACTATGAAATGTTTGAAAAGAAAACATTATCATGTTTCATAAATTGAAATGCATAGAGATACAAGTCGTATAAATATTTTTAATGCCAATTATATTTAGGGTGTGAATCCAGGGCTCACTTAGCTACAGTTATATTGAGAGTGAGTTTTAATGAGCATCTAGTTTTATACAGATATTAAGAATATATGATGTACTAGAAAATATGGAACATTTGCTAATATCGTGCCTTTTTCATTGATATCCCCTAGCTTTTTATTTCAGAGAACATACGCATTATGTGGCTCATAGAAAGCTAATATTTATTAACCATCCATAGGACAGACATTTCTATGAATGTTTAGTGTATCAATTTATGTCACTTCTACAAAATCCTAAAAAGTTACTATTCCAATATCATCTGTTGCTGTGGTTTTCCAAAGGAGGACAGTGAAACTGAATGAGGAAGAGTGACTTGCCCAGGGCCATCAGGTCCGGGCAGTACAGTCCCCGCCGGGTGCTCACCGTGGCCATGGCTTTTGCAACTTCATTTGTCAGATTTACCTAACCCTGAGGAAAGTCTTGTAACTGTATTGAGGACAGAGATCACTATTTCTGTTCTTTCTTATACCTCTGCTACAGCAGTTAGGGAACCCAATTTGCCGTGAATGTGTTAAACATGTACGTTGAACATGTTAATATGAAAATGGGAAATGTGAACATTTAGGGACGTATTCGTATCTTCACAAGGAAGAAAATGCTGTGCAATTGAAATACAATTTGAATTCAAGTAAGGGTTGCATCTCCTAAGAATTATTTCACAGAGATACAAGGCTAACCTTTTCACAGCTTAGAACCCCCTGTCTAGCTAAAAGAAGCAAGTCCGCCATGTAATGGTTGATTTTCATAAAACCAACCGGATTCAGATTACATCAGAAGGCCCAATTTAACTACAGAAAAACACAGTGAGATGTAATTTTTTTGGTGTGTATGCATTTTTAAAATAATTTTTATTTTAATCTCTCCTATTCCAAGTAGTAAGAAATATTCAGTTTTTTATTTCTTGAATAAAGGAAATTCTGAAATTGCTTTCTTTTTTATTCTATAATGTAAAGCCATTATCAGCCACTTTAAAGCCAGTGCCTTTAAAATATTTAAGATTTTCAAGAACCCAGGTAAAATTTAGAGGACTGAATTTTTTGATAAGTGCATATACTCCACCATCATGCACATACCTCCCAGAGTTTCCAAGATTTTATTCACAGAGTCTCACTGTAGCCTGAATTGGACAGAATATATTCATATGTTCAACTATTGTATCTATGAAGTTATTTAAAATCATTCAGTTACAGTAATAGACTTTCACGTGCGTAAAGATACAAAATGCCTTTGACAATAATGGCTAGGAGTCAGATTTGTGTGAACACGGCAAAGAATGCTGAAGGTAACCAGGAAGAACAGCATGGCTGGAGAAGAGAAGTCCTTAGGGAAGTCTGCCCGCATTTACAGAGAGATGGGACGGAGGGCAGAGGTGGAGGCTGAGCTAGAGACAGGCACCGCGGCCAGCGGGAAGTGCAGGTACTTGGGAGCCAGCTAGGCCCAAGTTCGCTTCCTGCCCTTTCTACTGATAGTGTGACCTAGAGCAAGATATTTACTTTCTGATTCCCAGTTACTTTATTTGCAGAGAGAGAGAGAGAGAGAGAGAGAGAGAGAGAGAGAGAGAGAGAGAGAGAGAGATGCTTTTAATGACCTACTTTCACGCTGAGATAAAATTTAAGAGAAATGATACTGTGAACTATTGACTATTGCCCGGCAAATTCCCCCTCGCCCTCGGTTCCCAGGTGCGCAGAGCGCCCTGCCTGCTCCCTTCCCGCTGTGCGTGGCCGCGGGACACGCTCTGCCCTGCGGTTGGTGATGCGGCAGAGGCCTGCGCTGGGCCCTTGTGCTGCGGCTGGCCGGGCACAATGCGGCCATGCACTGAGAGAACGTGACCCCGCAGCTGCCGCCCCCGCGTCCTGGGCCCGGGAAGCAGGAGCGCGGGGCAGACTGCGCCGAGCCGAGTCTGCAGCGTGGCTGAGCCCCGCACTAGCTGCTCGAGCTGCGTCGCTGGCGCATGGCTGTAATAATAAAGGCTGCTTGTCGCAAGCGTCATTGGGGCGATTGCTGATCAACATCAGATTAATGAAAAAAAAAGTTAGGTGAATGCAGACATCAGGTTTCTAACCACTTGAAGCTGCCTGATAATGGAACGAGCTACCTTTAAAAGTAAAATATTTCTCTTGCGTGAGGTGCTCCAGCAGAGGAGAGAGGATTTGCCAGGGACTTCCATGGTGGGAGGGGGGAAATCTTGTAACCGTAGATTCTATCAGTCTATGGCTGTGTGTGTCTTCAGGCACCAAAGTTAACTCACCAAACTTCGAACAGCACTTTGAATGATGTAACTCCAAAGACTAAAGGTGGAATAAATGGCTAGTGTCGTAAGCAGGATACTAAATCTGTAATTATTAGATACCTATTCAGAATACTTATCGTGTCATGTGAGAAAATTACATGGTAGTTAATATTTTAATAGGTGACATTATGACAAATACATTAACAGTAGTTAATACTCAGAATAAAGAATTAAGAATATGTTTATGAAATTAACACAAATTTCTTTTCTTCAAATATTTCTTTCTAACAAAGCATCTACTGATTTGTAGAATAAAGGGTGTAGTAAATTCCATTAATCCTTAAAATAGAATTCTAGACTCACAGCCTACAGAGAGCTTAGTAGACTCAAACCTGATATACTGTCCAACCGTCCTAGGAGCTGTTCTTTTCCCAGTGAAACAGATGTGAAATGTGGCAGAATTAGGACCCACCAAAGATTTGGCACTAGGATATCACAAAAGAACCAAAAGATGCACAAAATAAGGACACAGTAACTGTTGAAGTAACTTGAAAGGAGACATTCAAAAAGATAATTTTTAAATAATTATACAATAAATACCAAAGTGGATATTAGAGTCTGATGAAATTCCTTAATTCTGCATTTATATTGTAAATACTTTAGTTGCTTTGGAACCATTATGAAATTAAATTCTTCTGTTTTAATATTTAAAAGCTTTTAACAAATAATACATGCATTAATCAAATTAATGTGATAGCAAAACTGAGCATTTAAACTTAAGTGGTTGCTAAAGTATGTTTATTGAACTAAAATTAAAATGGAAATAAAATTCAAATGCAATACATTAAGTGATACAAAAGTTCATTTTTCTAAGAAAGATCCATTTTAATAGAAGAGGAAATGCAATGTACCTTGGAAGGACTAGAAGCATAGAAATTTCTCCATCCAAATAAAACATTTAATGTGGAGCTCACAGTGAAATTTTAAAAACATGGATTATAGGACTCAAGGGACCAGGATTGATTACAATTCTGCAAGTTGGATACAGAGTAGCCATTTGGAAACACAAGGATGGTCTCTCAGGCCTTCAGATAAAAAGATCCCTCTGTATTCTCATAGTTTTTATCCTAAGTCCATTTTCTGTAACTCCTAGGCTACATAAGTATTCCTATTCCTCTCTGCTATATATTTCAGGAAGACCAACAACAGTTGCACAGGTCAGAAGGCATTAATGTTATCCTAAAATATCAGCACTTGTAATTAGTTCTTAATATTTATTGAATAAAACAGTTACTAGAATATACATTTTGTCTTCATCCTAAAAGCACCAAGTTCTAGATTTTTTCTTTAATTGGCCAATTTATCCACTAGCTTGGAGGCTTCCTTCGTCAAACAAGGAGTATGACCTTCAGCTAGCATAATGTGGTACAAGCCCTGCAAGTGTGTCTTTTGACAAGTCATGTCACGTCTCCGAGCCATCCTTTCACTCTGCCTTCTTTTTTAGCAGGGTGGATGTAAAGACTGAACATTTTTTAAAGAAACTTACTGAGCAACAACATAAAGTAGTGTTGTATTATAACCACAATTATAAGATAAATATCCATGCGTCAATTTTCTTAACAATGAATGATGGAGGAGAAGAGACAAATTTCTCATGAAGAGGAACAACAAATATTTTTTGTAGATAGAATGCCCTCAGGGAGGTGGGATCTGAATCCTCATGGTGACTTTTTTCCTCAGTATGGAAGTGGGCAGTGTGCAGGGACAGCAGCTTCACAGTGGAGAAGCTGGCAGGCGCACCCCAGTCGGGTGTCCAGGGTCACCAGCAGCACTACCATGTTGATGGGATGGGATGAAACAGCGGTTCCCCTCTGTGATCTCCTAAAGCCCGTAAACCCAACCTTATCACGTGAAAAGACATCATGTAAACCTCAACAGAGGGGCATCCTCTGGAATATCTGACTATTACTCCTCACAACTGTCAAGTTCATCAAAAACAAGGAAAGTCTGTGCCAAGAAGAACCTACGGAGACGTAGGACTGATTGTGCTGCAGGGTCCGGGATGGGATCCAGGGACAGAAAAGGAACAGTGGGTGAAACCTAAGGAAATTTAAACTAACCATCGACTTCAGTGGAAAATATGGCACTGATGTCGGTTTATTAATTGTAACAACTCTACCATACTAATGTAATATGTTAATAATAGAAGAAACTTGGTATGAGGTATAAGTGAACTCTGTACTATTTTTGTGATTTTTTGCATATTAAAAATTATTCTAAAAATAAAGTTTATTTAAAAAAGGAAATATGTTGTATGTAAAAGAGAGTTATAAGCTGGAAAGTGATGTGCACATGAAAGCTGTGATCATTAGTTCATTTTTCCTCATCCCCAGTCTTGGGTAGGTCTCACTCCTGGCAAGCAGAGCATCTATTCAGAACACTCCTACCAGATTACTTGGTCAGGGATTAGAATTCCACCTTTACTCCATTGTACCAGTTAAACAATTTGAAAGGAAGATGTGCTCTACTCTGTAATCGGCATACACGTTCCTTTTCTTGTCTTTTTGAGCCATGCTTATCTATAATCATAAGTATACATTCTCATACATGCCACAAGCTTATAAACTTCTTGACGTCAAACACACAAGCAACATGTGTCTAAACATTTTTCATAACTCTTAACCTAGTACAATGCTCACAGTAGCTTTTCTAGACTAAAAAAAAAAAAAATCCCTTACTCCAAAAATAAGTAAATAAATATAAAATAGTAAAGCAAGAGAGAATTGTCTTTGAAGGGAAAGATTGTTTTGATCATTTACACAGATTAAAATAGGTTAGAATGACAAACCCACGGCTTATCCAGAAATCTTCCTACCGTTCTATTACAGGTTCTCCCAGAGTTCAGGTTATCTGCTCCCAGAGCAGGACACAGGCCTCCACCCAGGAGAGCCTGCCAGCGCGTGAGGCACACAGCCATCCAGAGCCCAGGGGGACTCAGTCAGGCTGCCAGCTGTGTGCCACATGAATTTTAAGCAGGTGCAAAGCCTCCGTGACTGATCTTAAGAGTCACTTTAAAAATATATGCTCAGAGTTTTTTTTAATTTAAGCAATTGTTTTTAATTAATTTCAGTAGGAAAGTCAGAATTAAGGTAAGAAATGGCATCATGTTCTCAATAGTAATATCAATTACAAGTGAGGGAAGGTGACCGTTTTAGAGTTTCTAGAAGGTGTTGGAGGGCTATACAGACAACTTGCCGTGAAGAGGGACCCATTATTGTAGAAGAGAGTTGTTTAACCTCTTGCGTGATATCAAGTTGCCTCAAAAGGAGAAACGCTGATCCTGGAATCCATATATTAGTGTCTCTTGGATAGAAGGTGGGTACAATGGCAAAGGGAAGTGTCATGTGAAACCACCCCAGAGTTATTTCTTTACTTACACTTTGTGAGAGCTTGAATGCAACAGAATGTGGGGCTGAAGTGTATGTCTGAAAAGATAGTTGTTCTCATAGATACCCCAGGAAGAGGCATTGTATTCATGAATTCAATCTAGTCCACAATCTAGTCTCTAAAGGGCCATGTTGGTCCCAACAGTGCATGAAACACTGCTCCATCAAAGACACCTTGATTTTATCAATTAAAAATTTATTAAACTCAAAACATCAGCTCAAAGATCATTTTCTCTAGGTGGTCATTCCTGACACCTTAGACTGAAATATTTGTGCTGGTAGCATCCTGCCCTTCTCCCTCACAATGTTCATGAACATGTTTTACACTTTCACTTGTGTGGCATGTTTAATATATTTAATATTTCTCTCCACCACCAGACTGTAAGTGCCACAAGGGCAGGGCCATGACTATTTTGTGTTCTTTGTTGTTAGTACAATATTGGACACCTTAGGTCCTCAATAAATATTTACAAAATGTTATTTGATGAAAGAGACCGTACAGAAATGTCTTCTGTTTAAACACATTGTCTCCCCTTGAGCAGACCTGAAAGGAGGTCAAATGTCAGAAAAGTTTGCTTGGTAATAATGGAATCAAATAAAGAAAAAGGATTTAGTTATATGGATTGAATATGGTATATAATCATGTTACGAGAGAAAGCAGTGGGACTAAGGATATCCTTCCACTGTGGTTGGATCAGCTACTCCCCTTTCTACTGAGACAATATGTCGCAGGTAAAATCTCCTTTTTTCCTGAACTAACCAACCACCACCCACCCCAAGAGTGGACACAGCCATTCTTCAGGTATCTTGCTAAAGCTCAGTCTCTGTTCTGGGACCCTTTGTCTATAATATTAAGGCTCTTTTGCACCCCCTGCTCAATACATTTGGTGAAGGCTGTGCAGGTCACCACCTTTGACATAATTTCTGAGGTCTTTCAGTGCATTAGGTTTGTGCCCTTCGGCATCTCCAGGATTCAGTGCACAGTTTCTCTGTGATAGGCTGGTTCACCCCAAGCAATTCAAATTCCACAGACTCGAGATTATACAGCCCAAACCCTGGCAGAGTCAAATCTCAGGAGCCCAGAAATCATCTCTCGCTACATGGAATTCAAATATCCTCTAGTTTATTATTTTGTGTATTTTAAGGCTTTTCCATTTTAGCTCATTTTACTTTTACATATCTTGTTGCTGCTTGTTTTCTTTTCAAATAAAAGGGAGAGAGGCAATGTTCTCAGCCCTCTGGGCCTTGGATCACTCAGGGGTTGCTGTTTTCCCCAGAAGCCCCATGTTGAGAACTTCTCATGTTAGAACTTCTTGTGAAGCTCAATGCTCTTCAGGATAATAGAGGCATTGAAGATGGGCTTCAGGCACGGAAGAGATAAACACAGAACATACTAAAGAGAACAAATTGCTCACTGTGGTTATTTTAGAAGTCTCATTGACTGACAGCTTAAAAAAGTCATTTCATGATTTGTTACCCACGGTTAACTGAGCCAACTCAAAAGACACATGGCAGGAATTTGACATATAAAAATAAAGTGTAGTACATGGCGTTTTATTAAGTAGCATTTATTGTGTGTCTACTAAGGGGTCAAAGACAAAGGGCTCTTAAAGGTCTGGGATAGGACCACATGTTGTGGGACTCTATTATTCAATTACACTATTCATTGACAACTGGCTATAAACAGACTATTTATAGATGATGCTCTAATGGTTGAAACAATTAAAGAGATTCTCACATGTAATAGAAACACAAATGCAAATGCCAACATGTTAATTTACACTTATCAGAATGATAAAATTGAAGAGTAGATTATGCAAAGTTTACCCAGATTGTGAGAAAATAGAAATTCATGTACCAGTGGTAAGAATATTGAATTCCTATGGCCATTCTGGAAAACAGTCTACAGTACTAAATGAAATTAAAAATGTAAAAAGCATCTGACCCAGCAAACCAGTAAATCAGTAGGAGACATAAACAGAAACTTTACTGCTATGCACAGTATCTGGTAATTGAAATCAACCTAGGGGACCCACCTCTAAGAGACGGGCAGGTAAAATGTGGACGGTCACCACCATGGAATACTATGAAACAGGAGTACTGAGCTACAGGTTTATAAACAACATGGTAAGAGCTTAACCAAACACATTGCTAAAGGAAAAAAGTGATAAATAAAACAAAATTTATAACACAATACAATTTGTATAAATTTGTAACACATGTAAACTATGTTACCTATTTTACAATGATATTATCATGTTGAAGAAACATCAAACACTTGTTATGAAGACCAAGAAATAGTGAAGAATGAGAGAGAGAGGGAGGCAGAGAAGGAGTAAGAGAGAGGAACCGAGAGGGTGAGTTCCATCTAATGAATGTTTGGCACTGGCAGGAAAGCACAACAGTTACTTTGAATCCTGTCGGTGTAGTCATGATTTTCATCTTGAGTATCCAACTTAATAAACATGCACCATGTGGCTCATCTGTTAAATAATGGGATCATCATTGTTATCTACCGTCTAGGATTCCTGTACAGATTAAATTAGCTATAACATGCAAAGCACTTAGCCCATGCTGAGCTGATCTTGTTAGTTTGGAACATATCATGAGGAAGGACCATATATGAGATTAGAAAGTCAAGTGGGCTCAGCTTCAGAACAGCTCCACAAATCACACCAAGGAGTTACACCATCTGACGGGCAGCCAATAGAGTCTGACAGACAAGGGCATGAAAAGAGAGTAGGATTCATGCTTTAGGAAACAAGACTGAAAGTGGCATTGATTTGAAAGGAGTCAGGAGACCAGTGATGAGGCCAAGCTGAAAGGTTAGAACGAGGCGGGATTTGGGGCTGATCACTGACAGGCTATGGAAGAGGAGGGAGAGGCCGTCAATGACTGTGCCAAAGGTATTAGCTTGTGGATCCTGTTGGAGGAACGTTTCACAATCTGAGGAACCCAAACGAGAAGAGAGGGAGGCAGTAAAGAAGAGAGAGAAGTGGAAATAGAAGAGGACACACAGCCTTCAAGGGAGCTGAACAACTCTAAGAAAAGAAATGTAAAATCAGGGTCTAAAAATGTCACACTTGGCTTTCAGTGGCTACTTTTCATATGTCCCTCTCTACCAAGGGCTTTCATTGTCATCACTTATTTAAAAAGCCTGGACATTTGTCCTACAGTTTCCACGTTCTGAACACAGCCATGGAGTCCCAGTGGTGTTTAGCACGCAGCACTGTCCTTCGTGGGTCCTGCCCAACTGCAGGTGGTCCAGGTCAGTGCCCCCCATCAGAAATGTACTGTGAGCCACCTTAGAAAAGTGCAAATACACAGGCAAAATTAATTTTACAACAGCTTTGTTGGGGAAAATTCACATATGACAAACTGCATATACTTATTGTACAGTTTGAAACCATTGCCACAATCAAGATACAAGTGCGCGGCCTCTGCACGTTTCCACGAGCCCCTTCACCATCCCTTTCCCCTCCCACTCCTGCTTCTCCCACCTCCAGGCAACTCCTGAACTACTTCCTGTCACTAGTTTAGCTTGTATTTTCTAGAGTTTTATGTGATTGGAATCACATAATGTCCACTCTTTCTTTGGCATAATTATTGTGAAGTTCATCCAGGTGGATGTGTGTATCAATAGCTACATCAATATTTAACTGCTGTTCATCACTGAAAATTATTTCCTTGTATGGATGGACCAGTCTGCCATTCACCTGTTGATGGATGTTTGGGTTGTTTCTAATTTTGACTAGATAATGGTGCTGTAAACATTGTGTACAAAACAGAAGAAAAGTGATGAAATGGAATGACTAAGTGGAAGGAAAAATTTTATATAAATAGTGACACATTTTTGCAAATTAGAGAAAATGGCATGCTGTAAAAAAGCATAAATAGTGTCTAAGTGAATTTGTGAAATGAAGCATTGTTTATATTTTTCATTCTCAAAAGTATTTATATTTTTATCACTTCAGCCAATTCGGCGATTTATATTTTAATTATCAAACATGTAAATAATACTTCTACTACAATTCTCTAAAATTGCAAGATGTATAATGCTTCTTAAAATAATACTAAGCTTACTATAAAATCAACTCATAGTAACAACAGGGAATTTATAGCAATAGGACTTTGATATTTTAAGCATACTGAATTTTCAATGCAAATAATTACAGGAGCCATATATAAAAAATAAAAGAAAATGCTCCTTTGATCTGTATCAACTTTTGAATTTATTTTTTAAAAGGCATTAATTTAGTTGACATAATTTTGGTCAACTCTATTAATGGCCCTCACTCCTATACTAAGCCCTTTAAATTATATCCACTAGTTTGCAGTGACCCCTAGGTCCATGCATTTTAGAGATTCGACCATGACCAACTACTGAGTCTATTTGATCCATTCCAATTAGGATTCTTTTCAGTGTTCATAAATATTTTTTAGTTTCAACCCTAATTAGTTTTAATAGGATTCACTGTCATATAATCCATTAGTCCCTTTAAGCTGCAAATGGCAAAGTTCGCTGCTATCTGTGTCAGAGAGAAGATCACAGACACTGTGGCAGGCATTCAAGAAACAGAAAAGGCATAGTCATACCCCATCGTCCAACAGGGGAAATGAGGGGAGAATAAAGATGGAATAAAAATTTGAAAGACCATAAATGAGTACATCTGCTAGGCTCTCTGATGATTGCAGTGTTGGGTTTTGCAGTCGCCAGGGTTAGGGAACTCTGGCTGGCACCCCTGGGCCAGCGCTGCAGGTTGGGAACAAATGTCTGTGCCAAGAGCACAGGAGAGGAGCCCTGGCTGCCAGTACATCAGCCTGGGTCCTGCAAACGTGTTTCAACAGCGTTAGCTGTCTTAACTGAGAAGGTGGGAGCCAGCACGCGTTTGGATAGAGCCCCTTCCCGGGCTGCATGATTTTTTCCTTGTCTCAGGTCTCCTTCCCCACTTCTTCCAGTGACCTCGCATTTCCCACAGGTAAAATTCTTCCAGAGTATCTCTGCGCCGTTGTAGGCCTGAACTTAACACCAAATTTCAGTTATGGATTTGGGGGCCCATCATGAGGAGAATAGTACTGGGGTCCCTGAAGACATGTTCAAAGTCTGAATTTCGATAGACTGCTGTCCAAACGCTTCTTCTCATGTCATCAGAACACACAGGGAAGCTTTAACACACACACACACACACACACACACACGCGCGTGCGCGTGTCTGCCTGGCTGCTCTCTCACTCCACAGAGAAGGTTAAGATTTAGCACGTCTGGAAGAGGGTCTTGAATCCCCACTTTTAAAAGCTTCCTACAACTGCTTGGCCAGTTTTACCAACCAGTGATGTAAACAACAACTTTTTGTACTTTCCTCAACTTTTATGGTAGTGGATGGTTTGACATTATTAATGGTAAATAACTATTAACATTGATTTATCATGTTTGCTCACAAAGATAAATAATATTAAAAGTTTCTTTTTGAAACATGTTTGACATTTTCCCCCCAAAGTACAAAAAGGAGCAATTCCTTTTATTCCACACTTTTCACATGCGTATACAAATACGTTGCTGTTATATTTGCCTGGCATTTTTGCTGAAGTGTCATATGACCTATAGACATAATTATGACAATGACAATTATTGTGTTTATTTTGCCAACATTGCACTTTCCAGAGCAGATATTATCATTACATGTACTTTTCAGTGAATAATTCAGTCCTACCTTCTCCCTGAGGTCTCTTCCACCCTCACATTAATCTTTACTTTCTCTACTATAGCATTTAGCACTTTCTCCTTGGATCATCATTTGATATTCAAAAGAAATTTCACTCAAATCTTCATGAATTGCCTAATTTGCAAATACCATTCTATCATCCTGCCCCCCAAAGAAGGTCTATATGACAATATGACAAAAACTATATGATTGATAGATAGATAGATCTGTGTGGTATACATGACCAGGAAAGATGTTTGTTGTAAGGAAAGTTACACGTCATCAGGAATCATATCCACGAAGGTAAGGTATACCTGATAAAGACTAGAGAATAACAGCCAAATTTAGATTGCTGTGTTGGGTAGCAGCCTAGGCCCACTCACTAAATAAGAGATTTGCTCCCACACACTGGTCTCATAGATTGCACCATTCACTGTTTGTCGCAGAATATTTAATTTCTGTATAAATTTATTGAACTACAGAAAAAAGTAAACATCTTGTATATAAATTTCTATGTTTACTTAGTTTTTCATAGTTATGCCTTTTCTCCTTCCCAAATAATTTCTAACCTAAGCAAAGACCATAAATATGTATTGGTATCCCTGTCAAACCTCCAAAACTGAGTGTAGGAGGTTACCAATAATATGCATCACTTGAATTAATAAGTCTCAAACAAGATTGAATAAAATTGAATGGGCTCACACTTGCCTATTTCAAAACTTAGTACAAAGATGCAATAATAAGGTTGTATGGAAGTGGATGAGAATAGACATCTATATCAATGAAATAAAATTGACAGCTCAACAAGAAACCCTTATAACTATGGCCAGTTGGTTTTCAATAGAGTGCCAAGATCATTCAGTGAGACTAAATAGGCTCTTCAACAAATGGTGCTGGGACACCTGGAAATCTACATGCAATAAACAAACAAAAAAATAAATAAATAAATAAAGTTGGCCCCTACAACATGGCATTCACAAAAGTTTATTCAGAATAGATCAAAGACCTAAATATAATAGCTAAAACTGTAAAATTCATGGAAGAAAATATAGCATAAATCTTGAGATCTCAATTAGGCAATAATTTCTTAGATGTGACACCAAAATCACAGGTATGAAAAATATCATTAGGTAAATGCAAATTTAAACCACAATGAAACTACCTCACACCCACTTGGATGGCTAGAATCAAAAAGACAGACTATAACAACTGCTGGTTGGGAAGTGGAAAAAATCAGAACTTTCATACCTTGCAGGTGGGAATTTAAAATCGTGCAGCTGCTTTGGAAGAGTTTGGAGCCCCTCAAACGTTAATCGGAATGGTGACCCATATAAGCCAGAATTGCATTGCTAGGTATATATCCAGTAAAAGGGAAAACATGTATTCACATAAAAACTTGTACATGAATGTTAATAAGAAGCTTTCTTCATAATAGTCAAAAAGTGGAAACACCAAAATGTTTACCCATTGCTAAATGGATACATACAATGTGGCAAAATAATACAATGGAATGTTATTCATCTATGAAAATGAATGAAGCACTTATACATGCTATAATATTAACAAACCTTGGCAATGTGCTAAGTGAAAGAAGCCCATCACATAAGAACACAGATTTTAAGAATGCATTTATGTGAAATGTCCAGAAAAGG
Organism: Lepilemur ruficaudatus; assembly: GCA_963574885.1. Taxonomy (NCBI): domain Eukaryota; kingdom Metazoa; phylum Chordata; class Mammalia; order Primates; family Lepilemuridae; genus Lepilemur; species Lepilemur ruficaudatus. The sequence goes on from CAUYRT010107880.1 coordinate 58,285, forward strand.
GAAATCCATAAAGACAAAAAGTCTTTGCCAAGGGCTGGGAGAAGAGGAGAATGGGGAGTGACTGCTAATGTGACAGTTTCTTTTGGGGTCATAAAAATAACTTGAAATTAGGCAGTGGCACTGGTTGTGCAACCTTGTAAGTAGACTGAAAACCACTAAATTTTACACTTTAAAAGGGCAAATATTATGGGAATTATATCTCAATTTAGTTTTTAAAAGACAATAGGAAGCAAAGAAATTGTCAATAAATCTAAAGAAATTCTGATTATTTTTAAAGGCAATAATGATTAATTTGAGATGGATCAAAGCTTTGTGTAACTTAATACAACACTGAACATTAATTATGAAAGATACTGACATTAACAAATAGTAAATCTAGGAGAAGATTTTACGTGTGTTCATTGTACAGTTCTTTCAGTTTTCTCTAAGATTGATATTTTTCAGATAAAAAATTAGGAGAAAAGTGAATGGAATTGGCTTAAACAGCACAGCAAAAATTATATGTTAATTGTCGTTAAAATTGTAGACGTTTACTCACTCAACAGATGTTTTTGAGTACTTACTATGTGGTAGACAAAGTAGTAGGGACTAAAACACAAAATGAGTAGGTTCCAGGTGAAAAGCGACCTGTTTGAGTGGTGGATGCCCCTTCCATGAGGTGGACTGGAGCTTCCTCAAATGGGGAGAGTGAGGGAGAAGACTTTTTGTATTGTTTTGAGTTTTTCAATTATATTAATAATTTTTTAATTAGAAAAATTTGTGTGTGCAAAATGTGTACAATGTATGTGTATGCTTTCACATTTTTTTGCAAAAGCTAGCAACTTGCAATGACTATCCAAATCAAGATAATGAGTATTGCCAGAAGCTCAGAAACCTCCCTCCTTCCCCAGAGAATGCCCCATTCTAACACTGGTGCTACTCATTCTCTACACATCCAGAAACAATATTGTTCTGCCAGTTTGGAAACTTCATTTGAATGGAATCATAACGCACCGTTTTCCTTTTGCGTGTTGTTGTTTTCACTCAATATTGTGATTGTGAGATGCATTCCCAGCGAGCACGTAGCAGTCAGTCTCTCATTTCCACTGACGGATTCATGCCATCATTTATTTTGTTTGTTAGTTTGTTTATACACTTCTAGGCTATTTTTGCTTGGGTTTTTATAAACTATGTTGCTATGAACTTTCCTTACATTCAGCTGTGTATGAGCAAGAGTTTCTTTAGAGTAAGTTCTTTGGTTTATATGATACGTAGATATTCAAATTTAAAAACTAAGACCAATCTGTTTTCAAAGTGTGTAACAATTTCTACTCCCACCTGCAATGTAAGAGTTCCTGTTCCTTTGCCTCTTCATTAAAGCTTACCAGAGTTAGTATTTGTAAGTCCTGCCCATCTGGTTTTATGGCTTTAATTTGCATTTCCATGAATATCAATAAGGTCAAGCATCTTTCCAATAGGAGCCATTTGGATAGCCTCTTTGGTGACGGGTATTGTAAAGTCTTTTAACATTTCTTTCTTTGTTGATTGTCTCTGTTTCTCTTATTGCTTTATGTAAATTTACTTTTTGATCCTTCTTAATTGTCATATGATAGTAAAAGGTATGCATTTTATATGTGTCATTTCTACAGATATGTTATTGTATATATTGCTGACATCTAAAAGTAAGATTTGTTTTTGAATATTCATATTGTATTTAGCACCCTTTCTGAGTGCTCTTGTTAATTTTAATACCTTATCTATCAATTTGGGGAGCTTTTCTATGTTCAAATATTGAAGAAAAATGGCAGACGTTTTTGTTTTCCTTTCTAACCAGGAAAGTGTTTTCCATTTGTTGCTGTTTTCATTCTGCTTATTGTGCTGGAAAAGACCTCCAGTGCAATATGGAATGGAAGTGGTAATACTGGTGCCCTTCTTTTGTTCCTGACTTCAAACAGAAACATTCCAATATATAAAAACTAAGAATGATGTTTTCTGTAACACATATATACATAGAGATTCATCAGAATAAAGAAGTCCCCTTTTATTTCTAGATTGCTAGATTTCTTGGAGATTTTATTATGAATTTAAGCATGTAATGTTGGTAAAAGCCTGTCTATTGAGAACATAATGTGATTTATTCCTCACAGTCTATTAATGGTGCAAATTGCTTTGTTATTTTTCTCATATAATAATCTTACCTTACTGGTATAAATATAATAAAGTCATGAGGAATGACTGTTTTTAATATTTCTGGATATGGTTTGCTAATATGTTTTGGTTTGTGTTGTTTCGGTTTAGGGTTTTCTGTCTCTTCATAAAATGCTTTGTTAAATGAACTAAAACAAAGGACTGAGTTGTCCAACAAACACTCACGATTCAGGGATCTCACCCAGTGTTGAACTTTACTGATAATGTTGAGGACTCCTGTAATCAAGACCCCAGGTACAGCCTTCCGGCCTCAAGCACTCTCTGGCTTTGTGCAGAGCAGGCATCCAAGGGGGGGTGCACCAATTACCTCATAAAACATCTCTATTTCATAGCCCAGAAAGTTCTACAGTTCCCATGACGTTCTTCAAGGACCCTTAGTGAGAACTCTCGTCCTAGCAGACGTCATTGACCAGGAGGCCAGTTACCTGCATATTGATGAGGAGATTAGCATGAGTCATAAGCCTTAATTACGTCCTGGGCAGAGGGTAAGTCACACGCTCACTGCTTTAATTCTTTCCTCCAAGCGATTTAAATTTTTCTAGGAATTTATAAGTTGCAAATAAAATTTCCAGTATATTGACAGAAAGTGATTCATAATATACTATTAGCTGTTTAATGAATTTTATGCTCAGTAGATACCCCCATTTTACTCCCTTTATTGATCTTTTATACCCTTCCTTATCCTGGATATCCTACCACAGGTTGTTCATTTATAAGTCTGTTGAAGAGCCAATCCTTTCTTTGTTAATTTTTCCATCCTGTTTGCATTTGTTTTCATTAATTACATTCTTATATTAACTATAGCCTTTTTTCCACTTCCATTGTGATTGTTTTTATATTTCTTTAAACTTTTTGACATGGATGCTCAGTTTAGTCATTTTTTTTCTTTGTTCCTTTCTAAAAACCTACTTAAGTTTAGAGAATTACTTTTAACTCATCTATATCAAACAAATTCTCATGTATAGTATTTTACAACTGTTCAGTTTAAAATATTTTCTAATATTCTCTAAGATTTATTTTTCGATTTTTCTATTGTGGGAAAAGTGTTTCTTAGTTTACAAACATATGGAAATTTTCTAGTTTGTAAAAAACTTCAATAGACTTAATTTTATTTTTTTTCTGTTTTTCATTTTTTATTGTTAATTAAAGGAAAAATAGTTGCATGGAATCCAATCTGTTCTAGAACTTTAAGTGGACTTTCCAGTACATAACATTCCAAATATCAAAGCAAATGATAAACATACAAATAAGGAAAGGGTAACATACCTCCCATGAACAGTTTAGTATCTTAAATCATAAAATAAGCTCCATAACATACAACTGGCTCGTGATTTGCAATGCGGTCCGTATGTGGCTTATTAAAACTCTCACTTGAACAACTCAACTGCAGCCTAACAAATAATTTAAACATGTGGTCCAAAAATACCCAGATCAAATACTTAGTCAAAATAATTTCCTTTACCCAAACTTCTTTACTTTTTAAATTAAAGCTTTCATTTACACCTTTATACCCATCCCATCCCTTCCCTATTAACTCTCACCCCTGAAACAAAGTTTCAAAATGTACATTGATGATATACATATAAATGCTTCTTATGAAGCATTAAATTAAGCTTCTTTTTTCTTCAAGTTTCTTCTTTTGTCTAGCAATCTGTTAGGTTTCTGAACCAAGGCCAAATATTTAAGTCCCTCTGCTGATTACCAACGTTACCCCACACAACAAAAATCTGTCATTTCTGCTCTGTGTTGAGGAATGGAGAAAGAGCCCTCCAATCTCTTAAACCTGACCGGACAGTAATAATTGTTCACTGCTGTTGAGTGTAGCAGTCACCAGAAAATGCCCACAGTCTTCTGGATGACCTCAGTGCACTTTAGGAAATGAAATATTACCTGGAGGCAATTTAGTACATAGATTGTTGGCTTTTTGAAATTGTTTTTTGAATAACAGCAGCATTAAACTTAGTGACTTGACACTGACGTGATCAATACCACCTTACACTCAGAATTCCATCTTTCACATTATCATCAAGCACAGTGATAAACTGCTATAAAAGTGACTTTGCTATAAGACACTATTTTGTAGAGCAGTTTTATACACACAGCAAAATTGAGCCAAAAACACAGAGTTCCCATACAGCTCCCCTACCCCAACCCCCATAACCTCCCCCATTATCCACGTCTAACACCAGAGTGGTCCATTGGTTCCAGCTGATGAAACTCCATGGACACATCATCACCCAAGGTCCATAGTTTACAGTAGGATTTACTCTTGGTGTTGTGCATTCTATGGGTTTGGACAATTGTATAAAGATTGTATCCACCATACAGAGTAGTTCCACCGCCTTAAAAATCCTGATGCTCCACCTATTCACCCTTCCCTCCTCTTAGCCTCTGGCCACCACTGACTTTGTTACTGTTTCTCTAGTTTTTCCTTTTCCAGAATATGATACAGTTGGAACTGTACACTATGTAGCCTTTTCAGATTAGCTTCTTTCACTTAGTAAAATGTATTTGATATCCTTCCATGTCATTTTATGGCTTGATAACTAATTTCCTGTGCTTAATAGTATTCCTTTGTCTGGATGTACCAGAGTTTGTTTATCCATTCATCCACTGAAGGACTGCTTAGTTGCTTCCAAGTTTGGCATGAAGAACAAAGCTGCCGTAAATATGCCGGTGCAGGTTTTCTGTAGACATAAGTTTCCAATTCATTTCAATAAATAACAAGGAGCAGGACTACATAGTTGTATGGTAAGAGTATGTTTAGTCTTACAAGAAACTGATGAACTGTCTTCCTAAGTGCTTCTACCATTTTGCATTCCCACCAACAATAAATAAGAGTCCGTGTTTCTCCACAACCTTGTCAGTATTTGGTATTGTCAGAGTTTTAGATTTTGGCCACTCTAAGTTTCTAATTTTTTTTTTTTTTTGAGACAGAATCTCTTGCAGTGGAGTAATCATAGCCCATAGCAACCTCAAACTCCTGAGCTCAAGGGATCCTCCCGCCTCAGCCTCCTGAGTAGCTGAGACTACAGGCCTACACCACCACTCAAGGCCAATTTTTTCTATTTTTAGTAGAGATGGTCTCACTCTTACTCAGGCTGGTATCAAACTCCGTAGTTCAAGCAATCGTCCCACCTCAGCCTCCAAGAGTGCTAGGATTACAGGTGTGAGCCACCGTGCCCAGCCTAATTTTCTGAATTTTTTTGGTGAGTAGTGGTATCTTGCTGTCATTTCAATGTGCAATCCTTTCATGACACATGGCGTTGAACATATTTTCATATGCGTATTTGCCAACTGTATATCGTCTTTGTGTGTGGACTTTACTGAATTGTTTAAACTTTGTAATAAACCCTAGAAAATTATCATTGTTTTATACTTATTACATATTAGAAACTAGTGCTCAGAGAACAAAAGTAAGTGGTATAAAACCATTATTTATCAGTGAAAAGCCAGAGTTTAAACTTAGCATGACTTCAAATCCTTTGTTCCCTCTGGCATCTTGCCGCCTTCTAAATATCTCTCATTAACACATCCTGCTAAACATCCAAGAGCACCCACAGCGGGACATGCTGGTTACCTAGTACTGCATAACACACAACCTGTACGTGAATGTTCACGGCATCTGTATTCATAGAAGCCCCACACTGGACACAATCCCAATGTCCTTCAACCACAGAATGAGCAAACAAACAGTTAGATTCATACCACGAAATACTATTAAACAATTAAAAAGAATAAACTATGGACACACACAACAACCTGGGGAGTTCTCAAGAGCATTACTCTAAGCGCAAAAAAAAAAAGTTGATCTCAAATATCATATACCATAAGACTCCATTTACGTAACATACTCAAAATGACAAAATTATTAAAATAGAGAATAGATGAGTGGTTTCTGGTGAAGTTGCATGTAGGTCACACTATAAATGACAGGGGGGAAAAGTTCTTTTGTGGTGATAAAGCCCTGTGTTTCTTAATTGTGATGGTGATTATACAAATGTAAACATGGGGTAAATTACACAGAACTACACACACATGCAAATGAGTTCAGGTAAAAACTGGTAAAATTTAAACACGGCTATAGTCTGTTTGACAGCATTGTACCAATGTCAATCCCCAGTTCTGGTATTGTACTATAATTACATACGATGTTATGATTGGGGGGTACTGGATGAAGGTTTTATAAGAAACTATCTCTGCAACTTCCTCTGAGTTTATAGTTATTTTAAAATAAAAGATTTAAGAAAAAGAATTGCCTACATATAACGTCGCTATACATTGCTGCATCTATGATGGAAATTCAACAATGTTTGCCTGAGACTTTGTAGGACTTATAACTCACCTCTTCACTGGCTTCTCAATGTCCTGTGCTGCTCACCTACTCTCTATGAACTTTGGTTCCATAAGAGATACCCATTAAATATTATTCAAATTCCTTTTACCATTCTTGAAGTATCATCCTTAAATATACCATAATTTATAGTTCTATCTCAATTCATTCATGAATTAAACTTGAAACGTATAACAAATTGCAAGCATTTTCTGATGGTCAGTTTCCTAACCTGATAATCTGTGAGTACATTTCCAGTTTTAATTTGTCATGACATCATGATTCTAAAATAACCTTGTTTTGCTTCATTAGACTCCAACCTTCATGAGTTTTTAAAGCACATCTATATTGCATCATTCTGCACGCTGACGTGGCCTAAAAATACTTGCACAAACAGGAAGTAGTGAATTATTAGCTGTGTTTGCCTCTGTTCATCAGTATTCTGGCTACTTGGCATTAAAATTTAAGAGTCTTGGCAATGCCAGCAAAACCAGTGTTGAACACAGATTTTCTAACAAAGATTTTTTTCTCTGCAAAGCACATTCACCTTCCTTTGTGAAGGATTACATAATTAAAATGGCTGAAACAGTGTATCTTCAGGTATTACATGTGAACCTGAATCTATCATTCTATATACTATTGAAATTTAGGAGTGTTTCAGCTTTGTAACTTTATCGGTTATATATCCAATATTTTTAGGTTTAGCAGAGCTAGCTGACATACTAATCTTATTCATTAAAATTTAAGCTGCCTTGAATTTTCCTTCAAGATATCCTAGAAAATTATAAAACCACTGGTATTACGGGAACACACTTATTGCTTTAACAATGCAATGTATAGATCTAATGATGTTCTTTAATGTCTTGATTCAGTATTATCTGCTAGACATTTATTGCTAATTCGCTTTATAACATACTTTATTAAAATTCATTAAAACCAGCAGCTGCATCCCGTAATCATTTCCTAAATATAAAGACAGCATTTATAAATGGTCTCCTTGTTCAAAACACTGCCTTACAGCTCACAAACTCTTTGTTGGAAGGCAGAGAGCCTTTATTCTTTACAAAAAGAAATGCTAAGTAATTCATCAGATGCCAACCCTTTTTTTTTTTTTTTTTTTTTTTGCTGCTTATTGGACTTGCTCCAAGTGCACAGATTCCATGTTCACCAGGAATAGTCATAACACAGTCTGAGATTGATGCTCAAAACTCTCATCTATTTGAGTGCCATCTTGCTCCTAGGATTCAGTCTCTTAATTAATATGTATCCTTGATAAACTTGAAAAGGCTCAGTAGTTTAGCTCACTGAAGTGAAGCTCTTGTGCAAATATTCTGGAACTATACATGGAAGGAAGAGGCTGTTTCATTTGGAGTTTTGTTAATTGTGTTCAGGAGAAAACAGCCTACTGAAGGCTTTATATGCTTATAAAAATAATGTAAATGATTCTAGGTATCATTTAATAGATTACTCAACTATTAGACTTATTTTATCCATATCTACCCCCTCAAAAAATTTCAGGAAATAAAAGTTGCATAAGATTTAAAGAAATTTTATTTTTGAAAAAAACACATTGAATTATGTATAATAGAGCTGCTTATTTCTCAAAACAATTTCACTCATTCATAACCATCTTTAGCATTTGTCAATATTTTTGACAATATTCCCTAAAAACAATGTAGGATACTTGAGATTTATTTAGTAGAATAGTATGTAATATGTATGTATGTATTGCTTAAAATATTATTCATAGGTAAAAGAAAAAAAATCTTTAGAAAAATTTTCCAGTTGAAATTCCAGATATTCCTGATAGAATATCAGCAGCAACAGGAGGTAATAATAATCAATAAAGTAGACATGATCACTACTACAATTACCAGGAAGTTTACAGAGAATCATAAGAAGGGTTATAAACAAAAAGAGTTACATTTAGTAGGTTCATTTACATCTAAGTAATTGTTTTTTTTTTTTAATTGACAGGAAATAAATTACCCCATTTCACAAACAGGGCCAGGATGAAAATAGCCAATGGTCACCACATGAAACATAAAGGAGTTGATTATTTCACAAAGAGCACTTTTATACAAATCTATGAGCAGATAATTCCTTGCGACCATGGGTTACTAACTTGCCTGTTATTGCCAAGTACAGAGGTGATACAGGAATTCTGTCCAGATAACGGCTAACGGCACTACCTGCATTTTTCAAGGGTGGGGGCCTCTCATCTCCCGGCCCACCCCTCCAGTCTCCATGGTGGTAAGTAAGCACCTCCTCAACCTTCCTGGTTTGTCCTCAGAGAGAGTCAGTGAATCCGTGCTCCACAGCGACTCCAAGCAAGAGCTCCCATCGCTGCTCTAAACTGTTTGAGGAGGGAATAAATCGCCCACTGTCTGGTGGTACAATAACTCCTTTGGGTTGCTGGAGAGCCTTTTAGTGCACTGAAAAGGTAATTTGCCACCGGGCACAATAGTGGTTTGGAAAACTTAATTGACCTCTAGAAAGTAGATAATTCACTCCTGCAGTACCAAGATAAAGTCAGGCAATTATCTGGAGAATTTGAGTGGTTTAAGAGAAAAATTTGAATATCAGACAAAAGCACATTTTTGTTTGCCTGAACTCTGGGAAATTCCAGCTGTTTTGCTAGAACCTGCAGGGCCTGTTTGTTGTCTTGGTTACTCAGCCTCAGCGAGAGAGGGATCTGCAGATCTCTTGCACTCATTCTTCATCCTCAGAAATCTCTTTTATTAATAAAAAAACATGAAAACTTTACACAAGACAAAAGACAGAAAGGACTAATACTATAGATGAGAATATAATAGGATATAATAAAAAAGACATTATTATTTGAGATTAACACCAGCCTTTCAAGTGAAGTCAACACTATGTTACGTGTTACCAGTAGGGAAAAGTTAATTTGCCAGAAGTTAAAACAAACCTGAATAATTACTGAATACTTTATGTATATTTTACAAGATCGCTTGAAAATGAAGATATACTAGCTGGAGAAGATAAAATGTTGAACAGATCTCTTCCCAAGTAGTATGTGTATCTTTTAGGTTGACTATACTCTAAATTATAATTTCTCTCGCCAGGGCCCCATCGTTAGATCAGACAGAACTGATCTAACGCAACAAAGCATTCCCATTGCCGGAAGAGCAGTGCCGTCAAATGCGGCAGCGACAGGGTAGACAACACGCGGCACCAGCAAGTCTGCCTGCTTTTCTCCTACCCTCACAAAATCTCCACCACTTCTACCACCTCGCAGAGTGAGTGTGGTCTTTCCACTGTCCTATACTTGATTTGCTTCTGAGGATCTGACAGTCTGAAGATTATGACAACCATTTTTAAGAAGCTGTCGTAAGATGCCCCAAGTTCTGCTTTTGAGCAAATCCAAAGGCATCTCAAATCTTCATTCCTTTCACTGCTGTGCAGTAGCAACACTATTACCCATTTTTTTCTTAGAACTCTCTGTGCTTTCCCTTATACTTTTCCTTTGCATTTTTCTAAGTACTGTTTTATGACCTTCCTTCCTTCATGTTCCCTCTCTGTGGGTATTTATGTGCACTGGTTTTCCTTCACTCTCTCAGATAGCTGATACATTTTCATACCTTTAGCAATAATCTCCATTTTGATAATTCTAAGTTGGATATGTTGGGTTTTACTCTTTTCCTGAAAATAATGGCTCCGTCACCTGCCATTTGGCTGTTGCCCCCTTTCACCGTCCATTTGAAATGTCCCAAGTCTTACGTGGCACCTTTCCTTCCAAAGGGGACCGTTTTAAACTTACTGAACACTTTAGCAGTTACCCAGCAGGCAACAAACACGTTATTTCATTTGGTCTCCTTCTCTTGACTCTTGTTCTATTCATTAGTGGCATCACTGGCATCTGATCACCTAGTTTTAACTGACTCATTCTAACCTTCACCCCATTAGGTCCAGCTCTCATCACCCTAAACCGGGATTCTGGAACAGAATCAACCCTAGACCTCCACGACTCACTGACTCTCCTAAAATATGACTTTCAGCATGTGATTATGCTGTCCCCAAACCTCTCTTTTGTATAAGATTAAGGTCAAGATAACACATGAGCCTCTCAAGATCCTTGGAAGTCTAAACCCTTCCAACTACTTAGCAAAACTATGTCAGTAAAACACAGTTGTTCAGTCTTTTGGTTTTTTGTTTGTTTGTTTATGACAATCTGATTAAGGTAAGTATGTAACAGGTGAAAAAGCAGAGAGGTTCCTCCCAAACTGCCTATAAAGAGTGAAATGTATTAAATATTGGCCCCAAATCTTAATTTTGACTTAATATATAGAGAATCTAGACCTCAATTATCTCATTTTCAAAACTGGAATAAAAAAAGTCAGCTTCCCAGTCCTGCTGTGGGAATCACATGAGATGCCCTAAAGTGGGACTGTAAAAATCACTAAGGTCACACAGGATGCTAGGGAACACCACTGTGGATGAAAACCAAACCAGGCGGTTAAGTTTTCTTGAATGTATTTATTCTGTTCTATGAACAGTTGATGCAGCAATGAAATGCTCTAACTCCAACTTCAAGAAACTTTCCAGATATTTACTGTCATAGAAAGAAAACACAGAATCAGAAATAAAAATAAATTGATTAGGTGGATAATGGGTTAATTTTATTTTTCTCTAATCACTTTAAAAGATTTTTAAGTAGAGAAAATTATGTGCTTGGAAAGAAAAAGGAACAGCCTTTTTGTGAAATTAATGAATTAGACAAACCACCGTAATCTGACCTGCTCTGACTCTGAATGTGTACTAATGAGTTAGATCTTGGTTGTGTATCTATAACCAGCAGTGCAAAGTATAGGCAACTAGATTAATCTGCTTTTAGGAGTTTCACTTCTTCAAGATTACAATGAAATCAGAAAAACAGAAGGTAAATAGTCTAGCTAACCTGGAGTAGTCTTACTACATGATAAATACGGAAATATTATTTAAAGCTGTTGAAAAAAATCACCAAATGTAGAATAAAAAACTATTCAGGAAGAAGTACTTTTTGTTCCCATTGGTGTCTTTCTCCATTTGTGTGTCTTTTTCATATTACTTTTTTTTTTAATAAGCAAGTAAAAGAACACCCACAAAGCTCTGGGGTCACACTGAAGATCACACTGTGACCATTCATCTTAAGATGATCTTTCCTTAGAAGAGAAAGCTGTAGGAGACAATAAACCAGTGAGCCCACTTTTGCTGAGCATTGCACCAACAGTAGACAAATTAAATGACTTAGAAATCTTTAGCAGATTCTTCAATAGTATTCTAGCAGACAATTGTTCTTTCCTATGACAGTGTCCACCTTCAGCTGAAAACAATACCATGGTAGTCACTTAAGATTCCCCCTCAGTCAATGTGGTTTCTGCAGAGCCTACTGTACTTCAAGGTCCAGACTTCATATGTCACATCCCCTTAGCCAAGCCTACATACATTGACTGCAACTATTGAGGAAGGTAGCTGGATTTGGAAAAGAAACAACCTAGACCTAGAACCAGGGAGGATGGCTGTGGGTGTGTGTGTGTGTGTGTGTGTCTAAAAGAGAGAGAGAAGAACAGAGACAGAGGCAAACTGATTATGTGGGCAAACCCTTCTTTGGAATGAAGACAACATTGAGAAATGCAGGTGTTAATATTTGAACACATGAATAAAACCATGTCCACTGTAGTTTACTCTTAAATGAGCCTTTAATTCTGGTGTGTGTGTGTGTGTGTGTGTGTGTGTATTTGTTCAGTTACTTACTTGGATTATGCCACTTTGAGCTATGATTTTGTCACTTCTAACAAAAAGAACTAAAAATATGCAAATACCAATTAGGCAAAATGAGCTCCTTCCTTCTATAAACATGGTAGAGCTGTTTTCCCCTTGACAAGGTCGGGTCGCTATTAACAGGGATTACAAAGAAAGAGATCATAGGGGGGTGCCTGATATCAAGCCCAAAGCACAGTCTTGCCCATCCCTATCCCTGTGCTTGTGCACTGTGCACACCTGGGGACTGACACAGCTGCACACACAATAGTCCGTTTGCTCCCAAGATGTGGACTCCAACAAAACATTCTGTAATTCATATTGTGATTTGCTGCTGAAAATGTATAAAATAACTTTCTAGTGAAATTATCTGTTTTTTAAACATGTAAGTATAAAAATAGAACATTTGCAGTCTAGGGAAGGGGAGAATTTGCAATTAATAGATAATCAATAACTTATTCCTTCTCTTAGTTTTAGTGTTAGTGAAGGTCATCATCTGAGTTATTGCAGCTGTTGCATGGATGAGAGCCAAGAAAGATTGTAGCAGAAAGAGATGCCGGAATAACACTTATTATGGAATATCATTGATCTCTGTTCCAACTGATTGTGTGGGCTATTTTTTCTCCCACAATATTTTTGCCCATTCAAAAAAAATGGAACATCTATTTCATCTCAACCACCCATTATTTTTTGAGATTTATTTCTCGTAAACTTCTAAAAGATATGAACATGTGCCTTTTTGCCAAGTCATGGTTCATTCTTCCATTTTAAGATAAAACTAAAAAGGACTGGAAAAGAATTCTGATTCTGTTAGTTTGGGTTTTTAATAATGCTACTGAAAGTGGAAAGGTAAGAGGACACAGAAGGCGCCCTATGTGCTGAATCTAGCATGTAGTCCGTTTTGTTCCATGCAAAATTAAAATTTAATTAGGTAAAAACAAGGATTGTTCACACAAAACTCTGTATTTTCAGTTCCCACGTTTGCCCTGAGTGGAGAACGTTTAGCCGGCCTGCTCTCTGCAGCACCGGACCGGAGGGCCAGCCTCACTCCTTACACTCTGGCCAGAGCCGGCCGGCGTTTGCATTTGCAATCTATGCAAAGACATGTAGGTTTGGATAAGTAAACAGAAAACAGTCCAAGACAAAGCGTGCAGAAAAGAACTAGGTAGCGGTGAGCATATTATGTTTGGAAGACAATATACAGCATGGAGAGAAATATCTGGAGAAATAGTAAGAGCAATAGTTGATCAGAGGCTTTGTTCATGGACTGGCCTAACAAGCTGAGAAATAGCACTGACCAATGTAACTGAACTGCTGTGCACCAGCAGGTCACAGGCCATTCCACCTGCCTTGTTGCATTAACTGTTCCCAAGTTTTCTTTTGTTTTACAGATAAAGAGACTCAGAAGTTTACATTCCTTTCCCAAGTTTGTATCATTATGCTACTTCTATACCAGGATTCAAATTCAGGTCTGATTCTAAATCCCATGTGCGTTCCACCATGCGAGTATGGAAACATTTTCAAGAGGAGAGTCAAAGAAAAGTACATGAGCTCAACTAAGCCTATGGATTTTTGTTTGTTTTTTCATGGACACAATAATGATTCCCCAGCAGGACTAAGAAAGCAGATGATCTATTAATTTATGGTAAAGTGGTTTATTCAAGATTACATAACCAATTGATGAGAAACCAGGTTGGACTCCAGATTTTGTGTATAGCTGATGCATTTTAACCACATGACACTCTTTTCTCATCTACATTCTTAAATTTTTTAATCTCAGGTACTTATTTTTCACCATGGCTTTCTTTGAGAAGATTCAAAGAGAACGCATTATTCTTTTTTTATAATTTTATATAGGAAACATTACTGTTAAAATTCTGGTACCATTTCTAAAAGATTCCTGTGCTCCATTTTTTTTTTTTTTTTTTTTTAGTGAATTGACCAACTAAACATTTATTCCTTTAAAAAATTATATCTTGGGCTGAAATTTTGAGTGAATTACATTTGCTAAATGTAAATGTAGTTATAATTACTTCACAAATATTAATTAAAAAATACATGCAGATATAGACATTAAACTTGATAAAGTGATAATTAGCCAATATTTAAATCATTTGGTTTAATCATTCTTTTATTTTTTTAAATAAACACTATTACTTTAGTTTTGCTGACAAACTGAAGAACAAATTCATGAAAATCAAAATGATATTCTGACATGTTGAGTGTATAGAATGTGCTGAATAAGCTTCACAATGATAATTCAAAAATAAAGTTCTTGGCCCCAAGACATTATTTTAATGACCTCTTTCTTCCTATCTTTTCCATTTTCCTTTATCTATTGGTTCTTTCCTTGACTTTTTGTAAGAGATAACAAATTAAACAAAAAAAAAAATCAGAATTATATTACTGACTAGGTAATTATATAATTTTTCATCCCTGGTACAGTCAAGTAGTTTAATCACAAACTCTACCGGAAATGACTATAACACCAAACAGTAATTTATATTTTTAAGCATACTATCAATATATTTTTAGTGTTAGTCCAGAAACCTATACAGACCAAATGTTAATAAATTACATTTGAGAAAATTGTGGTCATTTTAAAAACTTGAACTGATAAAAGCAAACAAGCAATAATATATTGCTTAATTTGAGATTTCCCGAAGAAGTCTATGAATAGAATCTAGGCTTTGGACTAAATCAAGACTACGCCTTAGCAGCATTTCCAGGCTAGCCCCTTAGATCAGCCCCCATGCTGTCCACATTTCACTCCATCCCCGCCAGCCAGAAATCAAATCACAATGTTTTCTGGATATGTCTTCAGATACTGAGTTTTAAAATCTATTCAATCCTGTAAGTTTCCTTATTAATGTCACCAATGTGGAGTACTAATCCTCCTTTATAGACTGGAAAATTATCACACAAAGACAGCAACGGATTCTTCCAAGGTCAAAATGAAAGTTGTTAAAGTGAACTCAGGTCATGTTTGATCAACTGTTGTAAATGTGGTGTCAATTCTGAGTAATAAATGTTTTTTGAACTGAGTACTGCTTGCACTGAAATACTTATACCATTAAGAGATATAAAGAAAAGGACTACTGAATTGTCAGGAAAATACTACATTCCCTACCTATAATGAGAGCTCTTAAATATGGGAGGTGTGCCTGCCATACAGTAATTAACAGGAAAATTCTTGATGAATGAATGAACACTGTTGGAAATTATTTATAAGAACTCTCAGACATAGCACTTAAGTTTTCAAAACACTCTCAAAAGGACTGTATTTGAACTTTCTAAGATTCCACAAAGGAGATATCATTCATTCATCTCATGAATATTTAGGTATCAACTGCAGGGAAAAGATTGTGCCTTAATTAGCAGATAAAGTTTTTCCATTTTAGGGAAGGAAAATTAAATTTCAGTGGGTTAAGTGACTTGTACAAGATCTTTTGACTAGCAGTTCAGTAATCCTGATTGTCAGACAATCCCTGTTTTCCTACACCATGATGCATAACATGTCTTGTGCTGCGGCATCTTATCTCTTTCAAGTCCTGCTGTGTTTAACTCATTCTGCTCAGCTAAACAGGAAGAAAACACCAAATAAATGTTTGAGTCCTATTCTATGACTCCCTGTATAGGTTTCTGGGCAGGTGAGATGACTACAGAAATAATTTGTGGCTTATAATTTGCTTTTCTTCATTAGTAGAGTGATAGAGCCAGGTGAGAAAGCAGGTTAACTGCCCAGAACTTACATCTTTTAAATGGTGGGAAAAAAAAGCCAATTACCAAATTTTAAAAAGCCTTCTTTTCAGTCATAATCATCTCTTACTATTACTTTTTTTTAAATAAATTTTTGTGATTCGTTCAAGCCCAAGCACAGAAATCCAAAGGCAAACTTTGGGCATTCAAATCCAACATGATTTCCTCGTATCAATATTATGTTAGAATATCCAACTGATATGGTCTACATAAAAAGTTATCCAAAAAGTATTTTTATATTTTATAATTTAAGGATTCAGACCAGAACTCCCTTCCCCATTGTCCACACTCTATTTCTTGTTAAAGGAAAAAAAGGCAATTGAACAGATTCCACGGCTGATTTTTAATTACGCTCTGGTCTTATATACACTCATTTCACATTGTCTTGACAGTATGATCCTATTTCACTTTTCCCTTTCGAGTCTCAGAGGTAAGCAACAGCCAAGGACACTTAGTCTTACTCAACAAAACTTTTTTCTTTCTTTCTTTTTTTTTTTTTTAAGGGGATGAAGATGTTGAATTGCTGTGTCTGGTACTGTCACAACCTCGTGTATCCTCTTTCCATAACAAAATAAAATAGCTATCAAGGCAAGAAGATTTCTTGAACGGGGTACAGACATCCTTGAATAAAATACTGTTCTTTTTTCTTTAAAGACAAGTGATTCTGTGCAAAATGAGGCTCGGTTTTCCACTACCCCCTCTTCTTGTTTGTTTTGCAGTTAGAAATTAGCATTTAAGTAGGTATTAAGTTAGTTTATAAAACTCTGTCTCAACGTAAGGACATTTCCTCAGAGATAAGGATTGACAAGGGCTTTCATAAACTTTCATGAGTTTGTAAGGGTGAATTAGAGTTATTTATTTCTGTGATTAAATCCCCAAAGGCATTAGACAACTGTAACTCTTACTTTGGGAGGTTTCAGCTACACATAGAGAAAGTCTGCCCCCTCTGCCACTAAGACAGGAACTGCGGCCACATCCCCACAGGCAGGCTTCCTGGTGGAACACGTTCTTTGCTTTCATTTTATGCACTACTGACCAGGGAAGTCCGTCTATGTTAATTAATTGTCAACCAAAACAATAGTCTAACAACTGTTGTAACGCTCTTAAAGCATGCTTAAGTCTTGCATGTGGTAATTTTATTTCCATGTCTCTCTGATTGGAAAAAAATATAAATTGGATTATTAGGAGCACGTTGTAGGATTTCTGGGAAGGAATCCAAATCAATGATACGTGTTTCTGTTCCTCGGATAATCATTTGTGACCTATGTAGGGCAATGGAGCCCCCAAGGAGCTCAGCGACATGGATGCCTCTGCTCCCTTTCTGCTTAGCAAGCAGGTTCACGGTAGCTGGTAAGTAACAGTTGAGAATGATTTTTCCTCTGAGAGTAATTGCGACTCTCAGCCAACACAAAACAAGGGCCCTCAGCCCACCAGCACTTACCATTGTAACTGCCTCAGATAATTTCTGTGTTAAAATTGAGGAGTTTAGACATGCTTTGGGGGTATGTTACTGTCATTTATAGGTGACTTACGAAATTAAAAGAAAAATCTAAAGAACTGTAATTTTTCAAAGGAGTAAACTCTTTTCACAGAGTTGGTTATGCATATACCATCACATATATTTACATGATTGTAAAATTCCATCCTTGCAAGTTAACACTCTCCACTGAACTGAATGTACTCACTGGAATTGATTGAGTTCTTAGTGAAATGTCAGGCATGGGCTATAAATTTGTGTAACTGCTTTTGCCCAGTGAACCCTTTTTATTAAAGCAGAATGCTTATCAAGGTCACTGTGAAAGACTGTAATTTTAAAGTTCCAGGGGAAGACTCCAGAAATAAGAATCAACAGAAAGCAGATTTAATTAGCATTTTAAAGTTTATGATATGTCAAGAACCTATTGGCCCCTTTCACTCTCGATCTCAGTGACAAATGTATTTTGTAGAACTAATAAGTCAGAATGCTACTGAAATCCAGTTCTCCTAAAGAGGCACACTAAAGCTTTTCATTTTCTGCCTTCTGCTGGATCTGGTTTGAGCAAGCAGTCTCGAGCTTTAAAAGGCTAGAAAGAGGATGCTAAGGAAAAATGTGTGTGTGTGTTTGTGGTTAAGATTCTACAGGTGGAGTTACACTTGGGAATGGAGAGAGGGGAATATGATGTGTATGTGTTGGTTCCCTTGCACTGTTTAGCAAAGTATAGCTATATACAATATATTAGAAAGCATCGCTAAACCACCTCTAGTTTAACTTTTTGAGTCTTGCATACTATATAACACAGGCAGGATCATTTTTAACTGTGTGCATAAGACAATAAAATTCTCTTGCCAAACACCAGATTATATTAGTTTCAAAAACAGAAAAACAAACAAGATATATATAGATCCAAAAAGATATTAGATAAGCAACAAGAAAAGTGGTCAACTAAAAGTTTACCATAATTATGTAAGAAAACATACATGTTATTTTTACTGTTCTTGACACATAAGGAACTTTGGAGAAGTAAAATGTCTATTTTGTTAGGGCAAGAGATTTCCTAAAATCATGATCCAAGAACAATCATTTAAAAAACAAAATTGCTTGTCTTTTCCTTACTCCACAAGGAAAAATAACACTGTTTATGTTCTTTCTGTTAAACCTTCAGAGAAGTCATTAGAGTTGCAAAAAGAAGAAATAATATTATTATCACTTACCTGTCAAGTAGAGGAATTAGAAGACTCTTCAGTTTCTCTAAAGCAGAATTCTGAGTTATCTCCAGCCTCCTCTGCAAAGCTACTTCCACAACAGTTGCAATCCACCGAAGAACATTCTGTTTATTTCAAGTGTGGGCCTTTGAGCATTTCGACCCTTACTGCACAGCCCATGATTTCACAGAGCTTCTAAGAACTTCTACTTTGCTCTTCGGCCCGCATTCCTCCGAGCCCGCTGTAAAAAACGATCCTTGAAGTTGCAGCTTAGAGCGGAATCTGTGGAGCAAGCGTACTCCCAGCCCTGTCAGTCGGCGTAGCGGATGGAAGGGGACAGCGAGGCAAAGGGGTATTAGGAGGCACCGCCTTTTAGCAGCGAGGAGCCGGGAGCCCAGCTGCCCGTGGCGGCGACAGTGGCAGCAAGGACCGCAGCAGAGGCCGCGGCGGCGGCAGCCGTTTGGTCCCTGCGGCTGCAGCCAGGTCCGGAGACGCTGTCCATCCCCCTGGTGCTGAAGTCAGGGGACTGGAACCCCGAACCCAGCACTTTCCTCCTCCAGCAAATCCGAGCAGCTTCCTTCTCTTCCAGCCTCCCCTCCTTTCCTCCAGTGATGTATTTTTTGGTAGAAGTTAATTGTTTCTACAAAATAATAATCTCATACTTATTAGGTGGCAACGTTTCCGGAAAGGGAGGAATCCGTGGGAAAAACGATCTGAGCCTCTCCTGACTTTTCGGTGGCCCTGAACGAGTTTCCTAATGCCAGAGATGAAAGGGGGCGCGCGCACACGCGCACACGCGCGCGCGAGGAAGGAGAGGGGGAGAGACACAGAAAATCTCACGGAAAATCCGGAGCTGCTTTGGAAAGCTCGTGGGTCTCTAATTACATAAGATGAAAAGGGCTATTCTGAAATACTCCGTAATCTTAATTACCCATTAGAGGGACCACGGTTACACTTTGAGACGCCCAATTTCAAATCCCTGGATTAAACGTAGTAGAGATTCTTAGTCTCTGGGCGCAGAAACGACAGGTTACTGTTAAAAAATCAAGAAAAAGACAGAGAATGAAATAACGAAAAAGAAAAAAAACGGCATCTCGGCTTCGCTACCTTTGCAAAGGCCGCTGCCCCGGCCGGAGGCTGCAGGCCGCGAGGCCGGCGTGCGCGGGGGCTGGGCGGCAGGGCGCCCGCGCGCCGCGCTCCGGGCAGTGCTTGCAGCAGCCCACGGCCGGCTCCTGCGGGCAGGAAACCGCTGATTTCACAAAGGATGCGGAAAGAACGCGCCGATTCGGCGGGAGGGTTCCACCATCCCCACCCTCCTAAAGCCAGAGCAATGTCCAGTCCGCGCGGCCCTTTGCCTCGGTTTCCAGCCCATTCTTCCTCCGTCTCCCCGCCGCCCTCGCCTCCCCACTCCGGGCCGTGGGGTCTCCAGGCCTCGCAGGCTCTGCGCTCGGGCTCCTTGGCTGCCCCACCCCAACTTCTGCCTGCTCCCTGCTCTTGGCAACTGGCCGACACTGCGAGGAAAGAAGGGTCTGGGGGTGGTCCCCAGTGTGTCGCCCAGGGCTCCTTAACCCACACTCAGGGACGGGTGCAACGCGAGTGGAGTGAGATGGGGAGTTGGCACACACAGCACTGAAACTATTGCAAACTGGTCAAAATCACGGCCACGCCGATCGAAGCTACCTGTAGTAAAGAGGGAAGATGTACAGGGGGTGCGGGGGGAGTCACAACGCCACACACGCCGTCAGGCACCGAACTTGTGCAGTGCAGATTTCTGCACGGGGGCTTGTCGGTAGACTTGAGCGGAAATTCGGGACCGACTGGCTGGGGACAGCGGCGTGTGGAGGTGGCAGCGCGGGACTCTAATTTCTCCGGAGCGGCAGGCAGGGGCGGGCGATGTCGCGGGTCTTCCTCCGAGCCTGACGGTGGAGGGAGGTCCAGCTCCGTGCTCGCCGCCGGGCCTGCAGGAGGGTCGGTGCGCTCCCGCTGCCTGCAGCCGGCCGCGGCGGGCGGAGCTCGCGGGCCAGGCTCCGGCCGGGCGGCGCGGGGCGGGGGCGCCAGCGAGTCCCAGCCGGTGCCCGCAGGAGAAGCGTGATGGAGCCGGGACGGCTGCGGACGGAAAACCTAACAGGCAGCTTATTGATTCACAGGAAAAGTCCAGGCTGTCGTTGGACGTCGAGCCCTTTCGCTGCGGCCGCGATGCCCTCCAGTCCCGGGCCGCGGACGCGAGTGGGCTGCGCTCGCGGGGGCCGCGCTCCCGGCCTCTGGGCACAGTTTTGCCGACGGCGTCTGACCTCCCTGCGACACACAAACCTAGGGAGTATTTACTACTCGAGGCATATTTCTAAAGGGATATTTCGCTTTCCGCTCAGAATTGTGATAAATGAAGGTTCCCTTTTCCTCTGGATAAACGTAGACCAACACGTGCTTTTTCGTATCTGCAGGAACGAGTACGTGTCGTCTATAAAAACACGGTTCAGAAAGTGCTCGCCGTTGTCAGAGGGAAACAACCCCCCTCGTCTGAGGCTTCGTCTTGGCGCCATCACTCCCTGTCGGTTAGATTATTTTCTCCGAACAGGTAGGAACATGAATAATCTCAGAAAATCAAGACACCAAATAAGAGAAGAGCATGTAAATAAGGCGCAGGGCACAAAGATGCTGCTAATTAAAAACATATGCACTTGATTATTCAGACCTAGGGGAACATTCTCCTTTCTGAGCACTGATTGACGCTGATGCAGTCTCTCTCAACCTTTCTCTCCTCTCCCTGGGCCCTGCCAGTAAAAGAAAAAAGAAATAGTTGATTAATTTGAACTGTCATTCCCAGTACGATTATGATAGTTTGATGTCTTTTCTTGGAGAAGCAAAATCCACTCCATATTTCTCTGATAGGGTTGTATAACCAGTTATGGAAATTAAGATGATGAAAATTAAATGCAATCTCACATCTGATGCCACAAATGACTATAAACGAAGTACAGTATAACAAAACCAACTGAGGTGAATCAAAGACCTATTTTAAGAAATTTCACCCACAGAGCAGAGTTTTAAGCATTTATTTTAAATATATAGTTTAAATTCTTAATTTAAAATTACTATTATTTTGAAAATGCAAACGTAGTAAAATATGAGTATAAATCATCAAAACAATATGTTATATGCACAGGAAAATGTCATAACCTAGGATCATCACTGTGAATCCTAAACCAGCTCATTCAATGCCTGTCTGTTTACAACACTAAGATGTAACCCCAGCGAGCCCACTCGGCACAGTGTATGAATCCTGGAAAACATATTAGCTTGTGGAACATTTTGGAAACAATTTGAAGTCCTTTGGGAGAGGGAGTTTGAAATGCGAAGCAAAACCTCTGTACAATATGATCTAGAGGAATAATCATTATACTGTGTATGAAGCCTTACCACTGGCTGTACGGCTTCCGCAAACACCTTAACTATTTTGAGCTGTCTGGTTACCATATATAAATGGCAATAATATAATCTCTGCTAACCTCATTGAATTGTAATAGGTAAAATGCAACTTATGTAAAAACTTTCTATATCTTGTGTATTTTTACAAAAGTAGGTAATATTATCATCTGTAGAGTGCCCTTTGCTCACTATTCCTACCCCTCAATTGCAAGACTGGCAGTTCCATTTAGGGTTTCCGTTTTTGATTAGCGTATATTTCTAACTATTTCTGTGCTTCACTTCATGTTTCCCAATAGAGATAGAGCTCTATGAGTGCAATATCCGTATCTGAACACTTCTCAGTTCATAGTTTTGACCCCTTCGGTATAGTTTTGAGCTGATTTGTTACATTGGTTTCAAGTACAACTAAATATTATGTTCTTATTACCACCAATTTCTGAGTTGGAAAATGATCCTTCTGTGGGTTTCCTAGTGAAATATTATTGAGTCTATATTCTTTTGTCCCCTTTGTATGTAAGAACCCTACTCAAGCATACCTTTACTCAGCAAAGGTATTCTAATTTGCTGAATGATGGTGTCAGCCTTGAACGCTGTGTGTGTGTTTGCATTTGTATCAGTGGAACTCAGTTGACTTCAGTTGCAGGTGGAGGCAGATGGGGACTTGAAACTCCAATGGCCTCAAAGTAACTGAGGTACAAAAATCTATCAACTACATTTTTTGGATTTTTCTTTGGGGGGAGGTAACACGTGGCAGTCAGAGAAATGTATGAAATTCGGCACTGTTAACCGCAACAGCCTATGAGAAATTTCCTTTTCGACTGTAGCTTCCTAAGCACTTTCTTTTTTATTTTTTCTCTTCAGAAGAACTCTGAAGTTGAGCACT
The DNA here is from genome assembly GCA_963574885.1 of Lepilemur ruficaudatus. Classification (NCBI taxonomy): domain Eukaryota; kingdom Metazoa; phylum Chordata; class Mammalia; order Primates; family Lepilemuridae; genus Lepilemur; species Lepilemur ruficaudatus. The sequence continues at coordinate 81,318 of CAUYRT010107880.1, forward strand.
GACTCACTGGAAAGGGAGTGCTACTTTCTGGCACTTGGATACATTACTTAACCTTTTTGAGTCTGTTTCTTCATTTTAAAGTGGAAATGATGTAACCTACGTAGTAGAGTTAACACATAAACACCTGCATCAGATCTTGCATATAAAATGCTCCATACATGACAGGCAGCACCGTTTCTGCGACATGTCTCCATACCTCTCTGACAGGAACAACACTGTGGAGAACTTTTCTCATTCTTTAACATCAAGCAGGAAATACTACTTTATTCAAAACACATCAATGTGAGTAGAGTTTGCCTGTAAATATGTGGAAATTCCACACATGGGATTTCCATGCCATGGAAATCTCTTCACAGCCTGACAAATACTCCATGGTACTGAGTTGTTAACCATTGACAAAAATCAACACAAAACAAAACAAAACAAAACAAAAAAATTGTCCTTAAAGGATATACTGCCAATTTTGCCTACAAATAGGAAATAGTCTTTATATTGCTTGGTATTATACTCCTTTTCTAATACGCACATACATATATAATAGATACACACGCTTTAGTAGCTTCCTCTTTAAAAACTATGTGTCTATATATGTGCATGTGCGTGCAGGTGCACGTGTGCGTAAGTACTATGTCTATGCATATGGGCCTATAGATATGTATGGATACACCTAACCCCTAAAAATAAATAAATATTACATGACACTTTCAGCTGATGCCCAATTATTTACAAAAGAAAATGCTTGGAAAAACTGTCTAAAGTGACTTCGTCTATTATTTTATTTTTTGTCAGTTTCTATCATACCATTTTCTCTCTAGGTTGTCTAATCAGTCCTGTCCATCAAGGGCACCAATGACTTCTCTGTTTTCAAAAGCATTGGTCATTATTCTGTCCTCACTATATTTAATCTGTCTCACCTGACTTCCTGACTGCCTTTGACCCATTTGATAGCTCTCTCCTTCTTGAAACACTCTTGCCTTGGCTGTTGTGACCACATTCACACAAATGGTTATTTTTCCTTAGTCTTTCTTGGTGATAGTGTATATGCTCCAACCTCTTAACATTGAACTTCCACAGAACTTATTGCTTGGCCTCCTTCTCTTCTTTATCTGTATTACTTGGTTAAATAATTTCATCCATTCCCATTGCTTTAAGTGTCATTTTATGACATTGGCACTCAAATCTGTAAAGGAGTCCTGACCTGTCCATTGAGCTGCAAAACCATATATATATAGAGAGAGAAACACACACACACAAGTTATGTATTTTATTCATCTCTACTTGCATGCTTTCTAGATATCTCAAACTTAGTGTATCTGAAGCAACTCTCTGGACCACCACCCAATGAAACTGTTCCTCTGACCATTGTATCCATCAAGTAAATGCACCATCACCCACCTGTTAAACCTCACAACCAACAAGTCATCTCAATGTTTACCTTCCTTCCCCTACCATCTCTGTAGAATCGACAAGCACTGTTGTTCCTGTTCCTAAACTAGAACCCAAATCCATCTACTTCCTCTAGTATAAGTTTTTTCACGCTAGTCCAGGCTGTTAAAAATTCTTATTGGAACTAATGCAGTAGTCTATTAATTTATTTCATTGTGGCCCATTTTTCCCTTAGAGTCCTTTTCTGCACAGTATTAGAAATGAATCTGTGACAACATAAGTCATGCCATGTCAAGCTACCCTTAACCCTCCCAAAGTTTCCTCCATACAGTTGGGGCAGTATGTGCCTTTGCCTGTCTGGATAGTGTCTCATTACTTTTTCCTCCTTGGTCACCTCCGCGCCAGGTCCTCACACTGGACTTGGCCAGTGTGGTTCACATAATCTGAAACACTACCCCCAGATCTCCCTCTTTTCCTTTTGATCTCAGCTCAAATGTCAGATTCCAAAAGAGACCTCCTCTGGCTGGCCAATTTAACAGATATGTATAGTCTCTTTGTCTATCCACCAACTTGTTTTACTTTTTTTACAGTGATCATCACAAGCAGAAATTTTTGGTCTGTGATTCTTCTTATTGTTTCTCCTTTTCCTCTATATGCAGGTTGCATGAAGATGATGACCTTGTGAGCTTTGAGTGTCTCCTCTCCTAGAACAATGTCCCAGCGTGTAGTAGGTACTTAGTAAATGGTAATTGAACAATTAAAACAGCAAAGCTCTGTGAAAAATGTTGAGCATATAAAACTAAAAACAATACAGTCTTTGCTCTTCAAAATTTAGAAATAGTTGTCATTAATAGGCAAAAGAGCCTTAATACCATGAGTACTTCCTGTAATAATGGCTTTTTAAATATATACTTAGCCATTTTGGAACTATCAAAGATGTATTTTCAATGTTGCAATAAAGACTTTATTTTTAGAGCAATTCACCTTGTGTGCCTCTCTAACTATAATTTTAGTATAATTAACTAGATGGATATTCATGTGTAAAATTACTAAAATTATTCATAGTCTGGCAAAAACAAAAGTAAAGGCATAGACACAGATTTTATTGTAAAAACCCCTCATGCTTTCTGATCTACATTTCTTATGCTTTCAGTATCTTCACATCCATAGAAAGAATAGTATGTGATGGTTTTTATTTATAAGTCTCTTTTATTACAAAAACCATGATGATGACTATAGAAAAAATAGAAAGGAATGAAGAAAACAATATGGCACATCCTTACCAATTACATCACAATTTTATTGTATTTTTTTCTAAACTTTTTTCCATGTGCCACCTCCCCATTAATTATCACAATATACTAACAGTTTTTACTATTGCTTTCTAATTTAACACAATTCTAAGATTTCTTCCATGTATTACATAATATTTATAGTCACTTTTAAATGCTACATATGACTCTACTCTTGTGGGGAAAAAACAGGAGGATGCGGCAGTGGCAAGCCCACGAGGAGGTCAGATACTCCTCCCCATGGAGCCAAGTCCCTAAGTAGGGGTCGCCACAGAGGATAAGAAAATTGATAGGAAATAGAAAAAAGAATACACAGAGACTAAGGTGTAGTTTATGGTTTTATATAAAAAGATCAGAACAATCACAGCGGGATACTTAGGTGACTAGATTATGTCTCCGTGAATGACCTAGCAATATGGTTAGATTTACATAGGCTTTTATAATCACAGATCTCAATTACTAGTTGTCAGGGTAACACATTTGCATATCAGGGAATGCAGTTGCTAGGGCAGCAGAATTACACAGGTCATGGGTTAGGGTCAAAAGTCCTCTCAAAGGGCCACTAACAGGTCTTTATCTATCTAGGCGAACAAACAGGTACAAAGTCTTTCAGGGGCTAACTTCTAAGTTCTAAGAGGTGGTCATCAATTAACAGAAGTATAACCAAAGAGGTATAGTGACTCTATATTCCTTTGATGTAGTTATCGTGGAGTTAAAGGTAAATAGACAGCCAGTCAGGAGTGAACAGGAAACCTGAATCTCTACAAACAGGTTGTTTATAACACAGAGGCATGTCTCAGAGCAAAGTGCACCCATTGTCTCTGGCTCCCATCTTATGGACTAGATATTTACTGTGCCTTGCCTTTCAGAAAGTCCACAGAGAGATAACCAGGGGGTCTCTTGGAAAGCATCCCTACTGGAGATTTGAGAGCTCTCCCATGATAACAGCCTCTGATAAGTGAACCATTGAGTTCACACAATCTTTCAGGGCAAAACCCTGCAAACTCCTGTTTCTGTCTTTAATATAGCAATATTGGGTGATACAATAAAATAATGATCTTAGCAGCCACATTTCCTTAATTCCTCAATCATGTTTCCCCAACATACTCTGTAGAGGTAACATTAATACTTTGTCACATTTTTATTTTATGAGATTTATTTTATTTTTGATTCTTGATATTATATGAATAGCTTCATCGATATACCCTTTCTATAATTTGTATTGTTGGGAGGGACAGGGGACAGTCAAAGAAATTGAAATATCAATTTAAAGTGGCTGCTTAAAAATAAGCAAAATATTATGTTTTATAATATCATAACATAAGGGATGTGTGTGTGTGTATGAAAGGGAGAGAGACAGATAGACAGAGACAGAGAGACAGAGAGAGAGAGAGAAAGAGAGGAAATGGGATAGTCTAGACAGGAATTTAGCTGGACTGTCCTGCTAGGAAGAATTATTAACCATTAACCACCTGCATGTGATGAATGAATGCTGTGATATTGTTATTCCCTCCAGGGTCCAATATATAGAATTTCCCATTGAGATGTAGCCTGATTTCAAATTAACACTGCACAAATTTTTCCTTGTGACTCTTCCTGTGGGCTTATATTCACCACCACTATGTGTTTCCTCTTTCCATAGCATCTTAACTTGTAATATTAAATTTTCAGCCTCTCAGGGGGATGACTCTCTGCCTTTTAGAGGCATACTACACCAAGAGTGGAATCTGTGAGTGCCACAAACTTGCACTTTTGTCAACCAACCTAAAAATGCCATTCAAGTGTGGTGAAAAAACATTCTCAGGCACGCTTTTTTGGGTAACAACCACCTAACATATTAGCAGCTCTTTCCAGGGTCCCCCATGTAAATTGCAGATAGCATATACACTTGAGTAAGATCATCCCAAACATAAGCTCATTCAAATTTTGATAGGGGGCAAAAGTTTTAAAACGACAATAAAGAGAAATTTTTCATTTCTTTGCTTTTTTACACTTACAAATGTTTATTTTTCAAGAACATTGGAACCAAACACAATGCCAAAGACAATGTATAAAAATAGAAATTTTCAATGTATTCCAATAACTATAGGTTGTATATAACACAAAAATTGCCCTCTTTTTATACCAAGTATAGCCTTGTCGTTATTCCTTAGGTGAAAAAACAAACCTGTGACCCAGATGCAACTATATGTTATGTTATAACCTATCTATCTATGCACTAGATTGTGTAACAATCTGTTGCTCAGATACACACATATCTGTCTGTCTACCTATCCACCTACCTATCTAATGAATTGATCGAAATATTAATAACAAGTTTAATTAATTACCTCCCTCTGTCCACATGCTGCAATGAAACTAAGCAGTTTCCTTAAAGAGTTAGAATCTATTTCTTCACCTCTTAAATCAGAGTAGCCTTGAGATTTGCCTTTACTGATGGAATGCTGCAGGAGCAATGTTGCTGTGAGTCCCCAGCCCGGGCCTCCAGAGCTCTCGAATGCGTCTACTTTCTGGTGGGCCTTTCTTCACCATGATGCAAAGGGCAAGCCTGCTGGAGGATGAGAAATGCTGTGCACAGAGCTGAGTCCTCCCAACTGACTCCATCTGAGCCCAGCCGCCCCCAGCTTGCATGCACACAAGTGCAAACCCATCTGAGAGTGTTACAATAGATACCAAGACTCCTGGCACCAAACTTTGGGGTAGTTTGTTTCACTGCAATAACCAACTGATACAATGTATCTTATATAGAGTTCAAATGTCACATTTCCATGAATCATTTTCTAAATATCTCTGTTGAGTTAGTCATAGCCTCTTCTCTGCTTCTATAGCACTTGAAACATTTCTTTTCTTTTCTTTTCTTTTTTTCTGTACTGAAATCAAACAAGAGTAAGAAATAACAAAAGGAAATAAATGATTCTGTAGCACATTTCACACTGAGTTATAATTCCTTTAGTTGTTTGGAATTTTAAAAAAGCAAAATAGAGAAATGTATTGACCCTCCTAAATAGGAATCCCAGAGAAGTAGGTTCACCTCTGGGTCCTAGAGCTTAAACCTGTAGTGCAAGTATGGCCATTCTTCTGACCTGTTCCTTCTGTGAGTTGGCTGAATGTTCCAAACATTTAATGGAAAAGTCAGACATAGTTAGTACCAGATTCCTACTCTCTAGCAAGTAAGCCCATTGGGAAAAACATTATTGTTCATATATCTATCTCACTAGGAAATAAACATGTAAAAAGGGTCAGAAATCTTGTGATCTGTGTTCCTCACATAATGAACACATGGACTGGTACACAACAGTGGTCACAAAGGCCTATGGAATGCAGGCATTTCTCTCTGCTGTCATTCTCCTGGAAAATTCTCATGCCCAGTAACTCTCCACTCCTTCGACTAAATTGCAGATGTGATCTCCCTTCAGCCCCAGAAACCACATGCTGCTCCTATTAATCTTGGAATTCTCTCCTCCTTGTTCCTCGGTTAGAATATATGAAAATAGCACATACACATTGACATCAAAATAGACCCTCATCCTAGAAGAATATTGAGTGGTTTCCTCCAGAAGTAATTTCTTACACTGCAGAACATGACAGACGAAAGACAGACATCTGTTTTAATTTTGGATTAAAATGTATTTCACAGTGTGTGTGTAGAATTTAAATATTATAGTTTCTATATGTATACTATACACATGCACAAATAATGTATGTGTACTAGGTCATAATGAAATATTTTCATGCAAAACGATCATTTTGGTCTTTAAGGAAATTTTAATAATTCTGCAGTCTGGCATTTCGAAAGTTGTGCTAAGAATGCCTGTTAAAAACTTTGACCATGTTTATTTATCATTTGCAATATTGAGATTTACTCTTTAATCTTATTCATCTTGCTCTTATTTTTTTCTTTCCTCCTTCATTTTTGCTTTTGCCTCCTTCTCCTCTTCTTTCTCATGCTCCGTTGATGCTCTTTCCTTCTCCTTTTCCCTCTCCTCTTCCTCCTCTTTTCCTCCTCTGTAGCTCATCTTCTATATGGAAAATACAGAAATATGCAACACGGACATTTCAAAGCCAATGGAGATGTATACATGCCCAGAAAAACTGTTTTTTGTCTTCTGATGTTCTCTGAAGTTATGGGTATAGCAACATACATTCAGATCACAAACATTCTAAGACATTTTTTTAAATTTTGTATTTATTTATTTTTTATTTCAAAATTTTATGGGGGTATAAACATTTTGTTTACATATATTGCATTTGCACCCCCCCCCATTTGGAGCTACAAGTGTGCCCATCCACCAGACAGCAGGTACAGCACCCATTAGGTGTGCATTTACCCATCCCCACCTCCCCCTCCCATCTACCTGGCACCCAATGAATGTTATTCCTATATGTGCACTTAAGTGTTGATCAATGAATACCAATTTGATGGTGAGTACATGTGGTGCTTGTTTTTCCCCTCTTGTGATACTTCACTTAGTAGAATGAGCTCCAGCTCTATCCAGGATAATACAAGAGATATTATCACCATTATTTTTTCTGACTGAGTAGAACCTCATGGTATACATATGCCACATTTTATCAATCCACTTATGTATTGATGGGCACTTGGGCTATTTCCACATCTTTGCAATTGTAAATTGTGCGGCTATAAACATTCGAGTGTAAGTGTCTTTTTTATAGAATATCTTTTTTCCTTTGGGTAGATACTCAGTAGTGGGATTGCTGGATCAAGTGGTAGCTCTACTTTTACTTCTTTGAGGAATCTCCACATCACTTTCCACAGAGGTTATACTAGTTTGCAGTCCCACCAGCAATGTAAGAGTGTTCCTATCTCTCTGCATCCACACCGACATTTGTTGTTTTGAGACTTGTTGCAAGATCAGAGAACTAAATGAAATTGATAACAACAAAACTATATGGAAGATCAATAAAAAAAAAAGTTGGTTCTTTGAAAAGATAAACAAAATTGACATGCCTCTCACTAGATTAACCAGAAGCAGAAAAGAAAGGACTCTAATAAGCTCAATCAGCTCAATCAGCTCAAAAGGGAGAAATGACAACTGATACCACAGAAAAACAAAATATCATCTCTGAATACTATAAAACTCTCTATGCACATAAACTTGAAAGTGGAGGAAATGGACAAATTCTTGGAAATACACAGCCTCCCTAGGCTCAATCAGGAAGACATAGAATGCCTGAACAGACCAATATCAAGTACCAAAGTTGAAGTGGTAATAAAATACCTTCCCCCAAAAAAGTCCAGGACCACATGGTTTCACACCCAAATTCTACCATACCTAAAAAGAAGGACTGGTGACTGTCCTGCAGAAATTATTCCACAATTTTGAGAAGGAAGAAATTCTCCCCAACATGTTTTGTGAAGCCAGTAACACCCTGATTCCCTTCTAAGATCTTAATGACCAAACTTTGTCTGTATAATGAGTGCTCCTTTTGTATTGAAATAGCTTCAGTGTCTTGTGAAATTCTAATTTTTTACAGCAGCTCTTTGTGAGAGTCATTTATTTTATTCCTTCCTCCCTTCATTCAGCATTCGTTTAGTAAAAGTTTTAGGACAGCTACTATCTGAAGACCCCCTTGCTAGGTGCTTTGTGAGCCAGCAGAGAAGAGAAGAAACCTGCTCCAGGCCCAGTGAGCTTCCCGTGCAGCGGTAACAGGAGGCATAGCTGGTCCTGGGTCTCCATACAGAGCAGCTGGTGTAGCTTAAGTAGCAAAACAGTATCACACTACAATGAATTCATGTCGACTTCAACTGACCTGTGAAATATATCCAGGAGGAGGAGGGTGAGTAAGAGAAATTAATGTGTGAGTAAACAGATGGAGAAATAAATATATCAGTTATAGACAAAAAATTAAGAGTTTAGTAATGTTATATTTCATTTTTATGGGGTTTTCTCTTACCAAAAGATGTAGAGAGTGCAAATAATGTAGAAAGTCAGCTCAATGTAGCAACATGGAAGAATGAGCCCAACCTGTTTCCACCTGAGGAACTCTGAGAATTCACTGCGGGATTCAAGGGCTCTCATTTATATAGAATCCTCCAAGGCATGTGGGTGGGTAAAGAGGATGACCGTGGGGAAAGGACTCAGGGCTAGCAGATCACTCATTGCTTCACTCTGGAGCACCAACATGCTGAGCAGGAAGAGTGCTGCCTGCACAACACAGGGTTGGGCTCTTCTCTATCCAGGGTCAAACCCTTGAATTCTTGATCTCGACTCAGAAGCTGAAACTTTGAAAGGTCAAAGTCGGTATCTCTGAGGTCAGAACATCTCTAGCTAAATCACAGAACCCCCTCTCACTTCGATCCCAGGTGCCAATCTCAGCCTACACTGAGTCAGCACTCCATGCTCAACATAGGGTGTCCTTGGCAGTGGGGTGGAACTGAGGCCACTGGTTGCAACAGCGACTCACAGGATTGGTACAGAGGCCACTTCAGAGCCCAGCAGCTGTTTGTGACCAATGGAAAAGTGGAGCTCACGCAGCTCCCTAGCTCCGTCATCCCTCCTACAGAGAGAACTGCAGCAGCCTCCTGAAAGTGGCACAGGAGGTAAAGGCAGTGGGGGAACAAACCAAATAAAGAAAATGTTATACTTTCCAATTTGGAGTAGACTTGCACCTTGAATATTTTTGAAAAGATTTCTGTCCAAAATAAAAGTTAGGATTGAGATATATTTCAATGTGTGAAAAATACAAGAAATAATTTATATCTTATTAAAATCTGTTAAAATCATCATGTCTGATTTAGATTTCTATGTCTAATCATACAAGTATCAAATTTATGGAGAATATTTTGGGAACACTTAGCAATATTATAATGGACTATTTTTTTTTGTTTGTTTTTATTTCAGTATACTACGGGGGTATAAATGTTTAGGTTACATATATTGCCTTTGACTCACCTGAGTCAGCGCTTCAAGCTGGTCCCTCCCCCACACAGAGCACACTGTACCCATTAGGTGTGAATATACCCATCCCCTCCTTCCCCCTCCTACCTGCCCAATACCCAATGAATGTTACTACTATATGTGCACATAAGTGTTGATCAGTTAATACTAATTTGATAATGAGTACATGTGGTGCTTGTTTTTCGTTCTTGTGATACTTCACTTAGTAGAATGGGGTCCAGCTTTGTCCAGAATAATACAAAAAGTGCTAGATCACCATTGTTTTTGTGGCTGAGTAGAACTCCATAGTGTGTGTATATACATATATATGCACACCACATTTTATTAATCCATTCATGGATTGATGGGCACTTGGGTTGTTTCCACATCTTTGCAATTGTGAATTGTCCTGCTATAAATATTCAAGTGCAGGTGTCTTTTTTATAGAATGTCTTTTTTTCCTCTGGGTAGATGCCCAGTAATGGGATTTCTGGATCCAAATGGTAGTTCTGCTTTTAGCTCTTTGAGGTATCTCCACATTGCTTTCCACAGAGGTTGTACTAATTTGCAGTCCCACCAGCAGTATAGGAGTGTTCTTATCTCTCTGCATCCACACCAACATTTGTTGTTTTGGGACTTTTTGATAAAAGCCATTCTCACTGGAGTTAAGTGATATCTTATAGTGGTTTTGATTTGCATTTCCCTGATGGTTAGAGATGTTGAGCATTTCTTCATGTGTTTATTGGCCATTAGTTTGTCCTCTTTTGAAAAGTTTCTATTCATGTCCTCTGCCCACTTTTTAATGGGGTTGTTTGATTTTTTCTTGCCGATTTTCCCAAGTTCTATATAGATTCTAGTTATCAGCCCTTTATTAGATGTGTGGCATGGGAATATTTTCTCCCATTCTGTAGGTTATCTGTTTGCTCTTGTGATAGTTTCCTTGGCTGTGCAGAAGCTTTTTAATTTGATCAAGTCCCATTTATTTTTGTTGTTGCTTTGACAAACCGAATTCTACATTTCATATGGAACCAGAGAAGACCCCGTATAGCAAAAGCAATCTTAAGCAAAAAGAACAAATTGGGAGGCATCAATTTACCAGACTTCAAGCTATACCACAAGGCTATAGTAACTAAAACAGCATTGAACTGGCACAAGAACAGAGACACAGATCAATGGAACAGAACTGAGAACCCAGATGTAAAACCATCTTCATATAGCCATCTAATCTTTGACAAAGCAGACAAAAATATACACTGGGGAAAAGAATCCTTATTCAATAAATGGTGCTGGGAAAACTGGATAGCCACATGTAGAAGACTGAAATAGGATCCGTACCTCTCACCTCTAACAAAAATCAACTCACAATTAATAACAGGCTTAAACCTAAGGCATGAAACTGTA